>JBAKBP010042219.1:0-10481 GCA_037953745.1 Lithodes maja | reverse complement strand
TATTCAAAATATGTTACAGGGGGACAATGCCTAGTGAGTTCACTGCTCAATAGGTGGCGTTCTGAGAGTGAGGGTCTGAGTCTGGAGGGTGAGACGGTGAAGCACTTGGGCGAAGCAACCAGCCGCTTCAGAGATGGAGCTGCTTCGAGCCATGGGTGGATGCTTCACATGTCTCACTCCCCAGACTGGAACAAGACCTCACGGGCTTCACCGTGTTGAGCGGTGGGATGTACAGGCTCTCAGCCTATGCCCGAGAGGGAGTAGTTGGAATATAGAAAAAAAGAAAAAAAAAGTTATAGAGGTCGGTTTACTACCAATAAAGCGCTTGACAAATCAGCATTCTTTATTGACAGTAAAGCCTGGTAATCAAGGCAGAAGAACGGATATTAGGTTGTCTCCAGTGAGATCTAATAACAAATTCCTTTGATGAGCCAAGATCTAAATAAGACTAAAATAGAGCTCTACAACCAGTACTGTCAGGGATCTATTTAGTATTGAACCCAAATCTTCCAGCTGTTATTTACCTTCCAGTGAGGATAATTATTAGCTTTCCAACTGTGTAGATCTTAACCTTGCCTGTCATAGTCTTACCTCTTTCTGAGTTCCTCCCGGTGTCCTTTCTTCGGTTAAGAAGGACATATGTGCGGGGAGAAGGCCCTGAGGTGGTTGGAGTAATCCCTCATGGCTTCTCGGTCTTGATGGTGATGCGGCTTGGAGGAAGAAGGGCGCGTGGAGGTATGGTGTCTATGCAACCTTTTGATGGTCTTCCTTTCCTTCTTATGGCATCAGGGTTATTAATGATGACTTGTATATCTTTGCCGGGTGTTGGAGGGGGTGCGAGAGCTATGGCTGCAACTCTGGTGGTGTGGTGGTTATGGCTTCCTTTCTCGGTGGTGTGGTGGAATTTCCTCGTATCTTACTTTCCTTTCCTTCAACTTTCCTTTTCTATCGAGTATGCCATCTCTACTAGAATTAAGATCTGACCACCTCATTTGGATCGTAAGGTCTGTGTGGACAGTGTATCTATGTAAATTTATGTAAATGTAACTCTTTCTCTCTCCTGTAAGTGACATGAATAAGATCCTGGTTCAATAAAAGTGGTTGGATATTTATAAACCTACTCCTTGACTCAATTTACAAGCTGAGGTATTCTGTGTAAATATATAAACAGTATATATTCAATGCATTAATACACGAATAGATAGATTGATATATATAGATAGACTCAGACTCAATATTTTATTTCGTAAAAGCTACATAAAACTTTGTACTGTACATAGTAAGAGAATTGTGAAGCACATTTATCTCATAGTTGGTTCACGGCTTTGAATAAAAGTAATTCTAGATTTTACTGCGTCAATGTAATTTTCCATTAAACATTCGATATTATAAATATTCAATACAATATTCTTCACTTCCTTCATCAAATATAAGCTATGATCATTGTTAAGTAAAAAAAATCTTAAAAAGATACAAGGCTTCGTCATACATCTGTGAGCAAACCGTATTTTTTGCCAATTAATTTTATGAGTGAATGTCATTAACCCTGCTAAATCACATGTTTGTGGTTGCTCTCCCAGTATTTAAGTTTTACAATCTTCTTAATGGCTTTGTGGTATCCAACCGCAAATTGTTTCAGAGGAACACCACACCGCTTATTGGAAAACCATAATTCTGTACCATAAAAACTTAAGCAATAACTATTAAATAGTTGAATAAAAACATTAATATTAACATTAGGGAATTTACATAATATACAATTGAATTCATTATAAAACTTATTTCTTGTCCTTATTACATCCTTATCATTATTTAGTTTATCATCAATAATAAATCCTAAGTAGGCCTACTTATGTTCATGTACATTGATCATTACTTCATCATTAAGCTTCATTCTTGGCAGACCATTTATATTATTAGTATCATTAAAAAACATACACACTGATTTCTTAGCATTCACTTGAATATCTAACGTTTTCGTTTCATGTTCCACAATGTTTAGCAACTTTTGTAATCCTGTCGCTGTTGGTGCTAGAACTACTATGTCTTCAGCATAGGCAATAATGTTACTCATCCTATTGCCAAGAGTACAGTAGGTTACATCCAGTTTTGCACTTTGATATGGTTTCGATTAAATTATCAATATATACACATTAAAAAGTAAAGGAGATAAAATTCCACCCTGTCTCACTCCGTTCATAATCTTCCAGGGCTTTGAAAGTGCATCTTTATGTTTAGTAGCAACCATTTGGTTTCTGTAAAAATAAAACAAAAATATTTACAAGGTAATGAGGAATATCTAGTTCTAAAAGTTTCTGGATTAATTTAAAATTATTCACTTTATCAAAAGCTTTCCTAAAATAAATAAAACTCCCATATACATTCGATCCTGCAGATCTATAGCGTAAAACAGTTTCCTTAAAAATTAAACCTGCAGAAAGAGTTGAATGGCCCGCTCTGAAGCCATGTTGCCTCTCATTAAGGTCGACATAATTTGTTAATTTATATTTTAAGCAATATTCAAAAATCTTTAGAAAAACTGAAGAAGATATTATTGGTCTATAGTTATCAATTAAATGTTGATCTTTACCACGATCTTTAATAAGAGGAAGAATGACTCCAGTTATCATATTATTAGGTATAAAGCCATGAACAATAAATACTGAAAATAATTTAGCAAGTAAACCTCTTGCATATTCTGGACAAAACTTCAAATTATTCGAATGGATATTATCGTTACCAATAACATACTTCAACTCCGATATGGCTGTATTTATATCATTCAAGTTAATGTCCTAACTATTTTACCTCTTCGAATATCTTGTTTTAATCTTAAAGCTTCAAAATTACCTTTAGATTGACAATTCTGTTCATCAAATACACGTTTATATGCTTGTGAAAACTTTTCTGCTATTAGATTAGAATTACATTCGCCTTCAATCTTTGTATTCAAGTAACCTTTGTTGTTTTTCGATTTCCTAACTTCATTCCAGAATGTTTTGTACCTCTTATGTGAATAAGACTCTGACAGTTTTTAATTTCGTATTTGTGCTTCATTATGTATTATATGCTTCAGAGCTTTCTTAAATGTCTTTCGTGAACTCTTCATATCTTCAAGGAATTCGCCAACTATGAGGCAGTTATTCCTCTTCCGTATAAAAACATTCTCCCTTGCTACTGTATATAAATTACTAACATGATCATTCCATCCTGGCTTTATTTCGTAACCTCTGTTGATGTTTAGTATAAATTCTGCTGAAGCATTATTACAAATTTGAACAAATTTATCATAGATATGTTATAATTCCTTAATGTGATTTGAATCTGGAAAGTTATATGAACACCATTCGAGACATTCAAAATTCATCAAGTTGTACCCAGTGATACCATTACTCACTTCGTTTTGATATTTTAATATTACATAATTTGATTTAAATACCTTCTAATTAATAAACTGCTTAGTTACTGACTATATGCTCACTTTTTATGAATTACGTCGATATTTACTTTAAAACCAATGGGAAAATGATCAAATAATGAAAGGTTGTATCAAGATAGATAGATAGATAGATAGATCCTCCCAGCCGGCGGCGCTTGCGGCACTTTGGCGCTCCCGACTGGGAGGCTCTCCGGCAGTACTTCTTTGATTTCCCATGCAATTATTTTTACTTCCGTGGCCGGGGACCCTCGGAGAGTGCTGAACGCATTACCGAGGTAATCCTATCGGGCATGGAGGCATACATACCATCTTCTTTCTCTCAGACTAATGCAAACAAATCTTGGTTTACTCATGCTTGTTCTACTGCTGTCCACAACAATGAGGAAGCATTCAAACGGTACTGACGCCTTAAGACTCAAGAATCTCATTCTTCCTATGTTTCTGCCCGGAATCAAGCCAAATTTGTTCTTCTACTTGCCAAACACTCTTTCATCAATAATAAATGCACTTAACTATCCAACTTTAGCTTTTCCCAAGCTTTCTGGCATCTAACCAAAAACCTCTCCTACAATATTTCTTCCTCATCTTTCCTTCCCCTTTTCCACTCTGATGGCACAACCATCACTTCTTCCTCTGACATAGCTGAACTCTTTGCTCAAACTTTCGCTAGAAACTCAACCTTGGATGATTCCGGTGCTATTCCTCCCTCTCTCCTACTTATGCCCAATATCCTAATCTCTTCTAAAGATGTACTTTCTACCCTCTCTGGGCTTAATACTAAGAAGGCGTACGGTCCGGACGGTGTTCCTCCTGTTGTACTAAAAAACTGTGCTTCCGTGCTGACTCCCTGTCTAGGCAAACTCTTTCGTCTCTGTCTCTCCTCTAACGTCTTCCCTTCTTGCTGGAAGTTTGCTCTCATTCAACCTGTCCCAAAGAAGGGTGACCACTCCCAACCTTCCAACTATCTTCCAATTGCTCTCATCTCTGGTATCTCTAAAGTTTGTTTAACTATTCTTACTTCCAAATTTCTTAAGCATTTATCTTCTCATAATCTACTCTCAGATCGCCAGTATGGCTTCCTTTAACCTGACAAGCGCGAAATAGACCTAGGGGCTAGGGTAGTTATTTGTGCATTTCTAGCCTTGGATTCTGACAGAATTCGTTATATTTACAATATAGAGCATTATTTGTTTTCGGTATGCTTTTATTTTACATATATGATGTATATATGAACCTTCAAGAGTGCTAAAATAAGTGGGAAAAGCATTTGGGTGGTGAAAAACGAAGATATTGGCCACCCGGTCATAATCTCAGGCGAGAGAGAGCCACAGGCAACCCTCCTCTCTCGCTGTCTGTGAGGTAACTGAGACGAGCGGGGCGGTGTGGGCCGGTGTCTGGGTGTTACATAACGATCTTTTCTGCAACCCACTTGTGCTACATTATCGCGGGAGAGAAAAATAACCGATAAATGATGATAATAAGAGGAAAAATAGGTGATAATTGAGGAGGGGAGGGAGGAGGGAATAAGGTGGGGAAGGAGGGGAGGGGGGTGGGTGAGATTTACATGGATGAGTACTGGAGGGGAATTATCTCACCTAGAGACAAATTCCTTTGTTTTGATAGTCCCTTTTTTTTTTTTGGAAGGTTTTTTTTATGGTCTTGCTTCCGTGAGGCCTATCGCGTTCCCTATAGGAAGCCTTCCGTGAGGCCTATCGCGCTTGCCGGGTTAAGGGTCGCTCTACTGGTGATCTTCTTTCATATCTTACTAACTCCTGGTCATCCTTCTTTCGGGACTTCGGTGAGACCTTTTCTATTGTGTTAGACATATCGAAGGCCTTCGACAGAGTCTGGCACAAATCTCTAATTTCTAAACTACCCTCCTTCGGTTTCTATCCTTCCATCTGTGTCTTTGTCTCTAATTTCCTTTCCGGCCATTCCATAGCTGCGGTTGTGGACGGCCATCGCTCACTTCCTCATCCTATCAACTCCGGTGATCCTCAGGGCTCTGTCCTATCTCCTATTCTCTTTCTAATTTTCATAAATGATCTTCTCAACTGTACCTTCAGTCCCATTCATTCATACGCAGACGATTATACCTTACACTACTCAATTAGTTTTCCTGAACGCCCCAGCCAGCAATCCCTCAAAAACAAACGTAATGAAGCCATGCAACACTTATCTTCTGATCTAACTACTATTTCCAATTGGGGCAGAGAAAACCTTTTTGCCTTTAATGCTTCCAAAACCCAATTTCTTCATCTTACTACCTATTTGGAACTCCCAGAGGACTATCCCTTACACTTCAACAATACAAAAATCAATCCTTCTTCTTCTCTCAATATTCTCAGTGTCTCTTTTTCTTCTGCTCTCACTTGGAAGGACCATATTACCAGTCTTGCTAAGGCAGCCTCCCAGAAGCTGGGTGTGCTCAACTGCCTCAAGGGGTTCTTTACCCCTGCACAGCTTCTTGCTCTGTACAGGGGCACAGTGCATCCTTGTATTGAGTATTGTTCACATGTGTGGGGAGGATCCTCTCACACCGCACTTCTAGGCAAAGTAGCAAGGAAAACCTTTCGTATCATTAACTCCCGCCCACTCACCAACTCTCTGCAATATCTCTCTTCGCCGCAATGTTGCATCTCTCTCACTATTCTATCGCTACTATAATAATAGATGTTCCTCAGAGCTTTCCCAGTGTATACCACCTCCTCTACGTAGGGTACGTAGTACCTGTCTTGCAACACAATCTCACCCCTTCTCTGTGTAACTCTCCAACCCAAGAGTGGAACATTATTCTCAGTCTTTCTTCTATTCAACAGCTGAGCTCTGGAACTCTCTCCCAGAATCAATCTTTTCCTCTCCCTATGACTTAAATTGCTTCAAGCTCCGTGTGTCCAGGCATTTTGGCTCGAACGTTCCTTGATTTTAGGCCTGTCACTCTTTAAACTCGGGGGGAGGCACTCAATTAAGGCAGTTCTGCCTTTTGTCTCCCGCACTCACATAGAACCAAAAAGATAGATAGATATATAAACAGATATAGATAGATAGATATGTGCATTATGTATACTGGTATATATATATATATATATATATATATATATATATATATATATATATATATATTGTTATGCCCTGTTTTTCTACAGGTTTAACTTGGGTAATGTGAGTTCTAATTGACTGGGTATAGAAGGCTGCATGCACAATACAAGATATGAGGAATAGAGAACACAAAGAAACACATGGTAGCAAGTTACACGATCACGTTTATTAATATACCACTGCAGAATACTTGTGTAAGACAATATAATAGAATCGAACAACACTAGCATAAGTGGATCTGGATGGAGCCTAGTCTCCCACTTCCAACGTTCAGGTATTAATCTTCTGATCACTGGCTTTGATTTAACAGGTTTATATACCGAAGACCATCAATGTTACTTGTAGATTCCTATTCACTGTTAGATTTATTACTGGTAGCTCTGGTGCACAAGTAGTAGTTCACAGACTAGATTAGACACGCGTATTTTAGAGCACGGGAATTCTAGTAACCTCAGGGGGTACTGATCTAAGTTTTATATCCTTGTTTCAGAAATACATAGAACGCAAATCAGTGGGCGAACGTTAGATATCACTAGAGTTTTAATATCTGAATAAGGTAATTACGAGAGTCAAGGTCGCCTGTTAATTAAAGAGCACTGATCGCTTAGTACGTCCCAAATGGAATGGTTAAGTATGAATTACACTGGGCAATGTCTTAGCCACTTCGTATAAATATTAATTAGTGAAATATCTAAACAGCACAGTAATATGTAGTACTGCTAAAGAGAATCTTGGGTAGTATCTGATGGGTCTGGTCCTGGTTATCTTGCGTCCATGATGTTGGGGGCTAACGACTGGTTCCGCGGCCGTCCAGGGGGGCCATATGTGTGAAGTTCTTAAATACGTGGGCAGGTCCTTCTATCCAAATCTGCCACGGAGTCTGCCGGCTCTGGGATCTCACTCCGGAACAACACAAGGGCAGAGCTAGATGTTAACTGCAGGGTAGTGACCCCTGGTTGGTGTCTAGCTTTCAACTGATTTGACTGGGGGCGGGAGTTAGATTTATAGGCTCGGTTCTGGACCCTGTAGACAGTAGGGATCTCGAGTCTTATGAACTTAATTGAGCTCTCAATAGAAATGGAGACTAGGTAAGATGGTATTTACTGTTGTGGCACAGGGCTATAGGAAGCCTTTATATTTTCATATAACTGAGCCTTAGTAAGAGGTACTATTTTGGCTATACTGGACGTACGTCCGTGGTAGTACAGTGGGTTAGCGCGCGGGCCTGGTGGTGATGGTGGTGCGTCACTAACCAGGGTTCGAACCCCACCCAAGGCATCTCAAAACCTGTGGGTTTTTAGGGGGGTTAAATTCCCTTCAGAGGTTCGTACCCCGCGCCAGGTACCAGGAAAGGTTGATCCTAAAGGTAGCCTGGGGATAATTCCCATTCCTATTTAACCCTGGTAAAACCTAGCATTTCATTGGTGGCAGCTAAGGAACGTGACCAGGTAGCTACGTGGAGCACCCGTCACGCGAACCCTAAAAACCATATTGAGATAGCTAAGGCAAAAAGGCTACGATACCCTACGACCTTACGAGGCTAGGGACTAGCCTAACTAAAAAGGAATGTGGTGTAATGCCCTCGAAAATGTCCCGCACCCACAATAATACTAACCCGAGTTGACGTCAGGTATAGCGTAAAATAGTCGTAGATGGTAAGTCCAATAAACTCATCTCGAGAGACTATCACCGTGGTTCTTAAAAATCGGACTAAGGTTGCTATACTTTTGTACGTCCGTGGTAGTACAGTGGGTTAGCGCGCGGGCCTGGTGGTGATGGTGGTGCGTCACTAACCAGGGTTCGAACCCCACCCAAGGCATCTCAAAACCTGTGGGTTTTTAGGGGGGTTAAATTCCCTTCAGAGGTTCGTACCCCGCGCCAGGTACCAGGAAAGGTTGATCCTAAAGGTAGCCTGGGGATAATTCCCATTCCTATTTAACCCTGGTAAAACCTAGCATTTCATATATATATATATATATACTGTATATACAGGGTGTCCCAGGAGGAAAGAGCATAACTTTGGGAAATGATAAAACAAGGTATTCTAAGCATAAATTGTTTTATAACAAAAAGTCCAAGTCTCAACCGTTAAAAAGATATTGAAGGTTTAATATAGTGTCCTCCCCCGCATCACTGTAATGGACTCTTCCATGTCAAATAGTTTCCAATTGATCCAAAGTGAGCTTATATGTCTATAATCATTTTGCAACTCGGGGATAGATTATTAACAATGGGACGATACAAGATAAAGGTAAAATAACTGATCAAAATCGCTATGTGGAAATAACGCTTACTAAAATAAAATGTATGAAATAAAAGAACACAATCCACCACATAGGGTGTACTGTACATTACTACTGGTAATTATTGATATATACACATCCTAGCCTTATAAGTGGCATTCGCTCAGTAGGCTAGTATAAAATCTCACATCATCATCATCATCATCATCATCATCATATATACACAGATAAATCATAGTCTTGTACAGTACCTTTAACTGTCTTGATGGTGTAAGGGTTAGAGCATGTAAGTTCTGTATTAGGTCACATGCTTTCTATCTATCTATCTATTGCCTGACGCTGCGATCCCCGAAGGGGTGGCCACGCATGAACCGCCCCCATGCACCTCTGTCCCCAGTCAGTCGACGCCCCTCCCCCCCAACCAGCACCGCCTTCGTTCATGTACTTCCTCACTCCATCCTTCCACCTCTCATTCGGTCTACCTCTCCCTCTCTGTCCCTCCACCTCTCTCTCGTACACCCTCTTAGTCATTCTCTCGCTTTCCATACGTTCCATATGGCCGAACCATGTCATCAAGTTGTTCCTTTTCACACTTTCCAGCACATCTACCTCCACACCACACCTCCTTCTTACTTACTCATTAGTCTGTCTATCCCTCCATGTAACTCTGCACGCACTCCTTAAGTAATTCATTTCCACTGCTCTCACTCTTGGTCTGAGTCTCTCAACCAACGTCCATGCTTCGCTTCCGTAAGTTAGTGTCGGGATTACCACACTGTCATGCAAGGACTTCTTCACTTCCATACTGACCACCCTATTTCTTGTTACTGCTTTTAGCGTTCCTACAACCCTCTTCCCCTGTTGTACCCTCTCCCGCACTTCTTCATCCATAGTCCCACCTTTATTCAACACACTGCCCAGATACTTAAAAGAGTTGACGATCTCCATAGCCTCACATGCTTTCATTAATTTAATTTGGGGGGTTAGTGGTGTGAAGAATGATGTTAAAAATTATATCAATATGTTCAGGAATATTTCTTAGTGAGGTTGGTCTTTTGTGATCTGTACCCCCCACAAATGTTCTTTCCTCTCACATAAGCATTAGACTATTCATAGTGCAGTTGGGTCCAGTACATGATTATCAATCTATCCAGTATTCAATAAAGGAATATTAATCGTTTTCATGTACAGTCGCGCTAATAAGTGATGTCTCGGCACCCAGTATGTTTTGATCCATAATTGGTTTCAGCAATATCTAAACTTAATTTATTCATTTCGATGGGGATATACAAACCTATTCCTACACCTACCCACCCTATTCAACATCTGGCAGACATTATTACAGCACGGAGCGAGCCAAACATAATGACAGCTGGGACATGACTTATTAGCGCGATCGTACACTCGGTCAAAAAAGTATCTGCACCCCTACGCTGATAATCTGGTGTGTACAGCTTGGTAGTATAGGTTGTAGGTCTTAGGTAGTATAGGTAGGTAGTAGTATACTGTAGATGGATATAGCTGTTAGGTCTTAGGTAGTATAGGTAGGTAGTAGTATACTGTAGATGGATATAGCTGTAGATCTTAGGTAGTATAGGTAGGTAGTAGTATACTGTAGATGGATATAGCTGTAGGTCTTAGGTAGTATAGGTAGGTACAGTAGTAGTATACTGTAGATGGATATAGCTGTAGGCAGAGAT
>JBAKBP010042218.1:0-10486 GCA_037953745.1 Lithodes maja | reverse complement strand
CTTTTTTTTCTTTCTATATTCCAACTTACTCCCTCTCGGGCATAGGCTGAGAGCCTGGACATTCACAGCTGTACAATGAGCAGTGAAGCCCATGAGGTCTTGTGCCAGTCTAGGGAGTGAGACATGTGAAGCACGTAGAGTACAACAAGCACCTGCCATCTTGCCTTCACATGAGGCAAGGTGCTCACTCATGGCCCGAAGTGACCCCATCTCTGAAGACACCTCGTTCCCGTGCTTCACTGTCTCACCCCCTACACTCGGACTCTCATTCTTACAAACACACACAATGCCACCTGTTGAGCAGATAACTCACCAGGCATTGCACCCCTATAGCTTGTCACCATCATCACTTCTACTAGTACTGTCACCATCATATCTAGTACTGTAATCATCATCATCACCACCATCATCATCACTGCTGTCCCTAACGGGGCACACACACACAGAACGCCATCATCATTGCTTGGGAATAAGTACAGGGTGGGGGGTCCTGAGGGGGGGGGGGGGGGGGGCAAAACCATATTTTCGACCTAAGATCATAACTATTGCACAAATTAAACAAAAACTAAATAATAATTACCGTCGCATTCACTCACCGAAGGTTCGTGTAAAGTTTGGTGAAAATCCATCAAACGGTCTAGGAGGAGTTCTCGGACGGACAGACAGACATTTTGGTTAGCATGTACCACTATACGGGGGCGATACCAATCTGCTTACGCAGAGTTGATAAAGTAGACGTGCCGTCTTGCCCAAAATCAAAACGGCATACCCAACTCTGCAATGGGTCACCATCATCAATACTAGTCACTATCACCATTACTATCATCAGCACTACTGCTATTAGTCATCACTACTACTCTTACCATCATCACTACTACTCTCATCATCACTACTACTGTCATCATCACTACAACTTTCACCATGATCACTACTACTCACCATGATCACTAATACTGTCACCACCATTACTACTGTCATCATTATCACTACAACTATCAGTATTGCTTGTCACCATCATCACTACTATTATGACCATCATCACTACTACTAGTACTGTCACCATCATATCTACTACTGTCATCATCATCACTACAAATATCTCGCATCAAACCCGCGACTGACTGCGTTTGTAAATTAATAATTTTATTTTATCCCCCCCTCAGTTACTAACCCATCTGTCCCCTACTAGCTTCCTAATCCTGCCACGGACATTAGTTCCAGGGCAGTAGTTCCCTTTCCAATGTTCCCTTACCCACTCTAAACCACTGTTTGGACACTTGATCCTCAGTGTTTTGGAGGACAAGCAGCCTAGAAGGGTCACTAGACCTGTTGTTGCTTGATTTCCTTTGTATTCCTTTGTACTACCATCATCATCACTGCTGTCATCATCACTACAACTACAACCATCATCACGAATAATATTACCACCATTATTGCTACTACTATCATCATCACTACACTTGTCACCATCATCACTACTACTACCATCATCACTAATATTACCACCATCATCACTACTACTATCAACATCACTACAATTGTCACCTTCTAATGTCAACTAAACTAACTTAACCTAACAAATGGGGGCGAGTTTTTTTTTCGCGCCCTGAACGATGGTGTTCTGTGTGAGTTTGCCCCTACGGGGCACACACACACAGAACACCACCATCATTGCTTGGGAATAGGTAGAGGGTGGGGTGTGGGGGTTCTGAGGGGTGGGGGGTGGGGGGGGGGCTGATTGAGGGGGGAGAGGGGGCTGGTTGAGGGGGGGGGGAACCATATTTTGGACCTATGATCATAACTATTGCACAAATTCAAAAAATGTTTTTTTAATTACGTCGCATTCACGCACCGAAGGTTCGTTTAAAGTTTGGTGAAAATCCGTCAAACGGTCTAGGAGGAGTTCTCGGACGGACAGACAGACAGACATTTTGGTTAGCATGTACCACTATACGGGGGGCGATGCCACTCTGCTTACGCAGAGTTGATTAATGATAACACTTCAAGATATAAATTTCAAGGGGTTATACGTGACAGTATCTAGTGCGATAAATTCACTTGCACAGATCAAGTTTTAACGAGAGGATAAATTACAATGTAACGTGTACACAGATTAATAATTAAGAAAAGAACAGGCACAGATCCTTGGCACAAATCAACTCAATAACACTTTCGGAATACTCGCAAATATAACCTTACCTGCAACAATAGCCACAAATTGAGATCACAGAAACAATTAGGGTTTGCGTGGAGGAGAAGGGCTAAGTACGAGGGTCGGGGCGTCACAGATGTCCGGGCACGGCAGCTGGGCGAAATGGGGCCACTCGTCAGGAGTCCAGAGTGCAGGGCCGGACGTCAGGGTATAGCTCCGACAGGGGTCTAAGGGCAGGGGGCAGGTGGACGATAGGCTCCTTCTCTCTCTCAAGCAAACGGCTCCCGGACGTTATCCGGACGTAGCGTTTTGGCAGGTAGCTCCCGGACTTTATCCGGACGGAGCAAACTGCTGAGTGTGAACTGACTTCCTGTAGTTTCCGTCAGTACATATTTGGGTTATTTCTCTTTGTTAGGTTGTGTGATCTTGTGTGAATAGGGGCATAGTAAATACATAAAAATGGGCTATGTTGCGGTTATTAATTACAATACAATTACATTATGGTGCTTTATGAAATTGCACTGAGGTTCTCGTCTTTTTAACTTTTGGTTCTTTCTTATATCATCAAGCCTGATGATGTAATTCGTAATTTTCTGTGCACTAATTGGTTTGGCTATTTGCACAGTTTATGGATTGGTTTTCTTCTGTGGCACTTCATATCACCATTTCACTTTTTTCCTCGTCTGGCAGCTTCTTGAGGATGGAGGGCCCCAACGATTTAAGTACTCCTATGGCTCTTTATGCTTAGATTGCATAAATAATTTTTCATCATAGTACTCGAGGGGGTATTCGGGGTGAAGTTCTGCCTTTGCCATTTGAGTCCCGCTCTGTGACTGGCGGGGCCGCGTGAGGTGTTGATTGGAGGGGCTTGACCTGCCCTTCGGGGGTAACTCACCAGTATGTGGAATTAGAGCATGGGTGCAGGGTTCAGATTTCCCGTTCTCTGGAGAATGGGAAATTAATCTATTTCTAAATCCTTTTCTTCTGGCCTCCTTGAATCCCCTTATGGTGGCTATCTTTTGTGGTTGTCCTTTTGGCTCCGTCATTTCACCACCTACGAAAACAAAGTCTCGACCTCGAGACCTCATAACATATTTGCGGCAGGTAGGTGTGGTGAGGGTCCTCGTCAACTGGTCCAGTACCAAACACCAGAGGGTTGTAGTGCTGTCAGGAGGAATGGAGGGGTCCATCCTTACAGTAACCTCGAGGGATGTCTTCGAGTCATTCGTAACCTGAAGGAGATTGTCCGGGGACGTGAGGGCCTTAGGGTAATTCCGGCCGGAGGAAACAAACACACTATTGATTTTCATGTTTACTCTGGGCTTCAGGGCTGCTGGAGTTGTTGCTGGTGTAGGAGTTGCTTGGGTAGTGGCCACTTTAGGTGGGTGAAGTCTGGCGGTGAGGGGGCCTGTGTCATAGGCGTGAGGGTGTGACACAGGCTGGCTCATTGACCTCGCAGTAGAAGTGGCGGTGCCTTTGATGTGCCGCCGCTTGCAGGTTGGCTGAAAGGTGGGGGCCCATCTCTGCGGTGGCTTCACACGACGCCCTGGTCTCGTACATGGGGGGTTAGATAAGGGTGGTATTAGATTGGGTGATTTAGTATTCTGGGGGGATATGGAAAGATTAGTAGGAGGTGAAGGAGAGACAGTTCTTAGACAGTCAGAAAGTTCGTGAGGCTGGATGGGAGAGGGTGGCTGGCTGATTAGGGGGTGTGGTAGTTGTATTTGATGGAAGGGCATGGTCAGGTCTCCTCTGATTCAGTGGGATGTAAGTGTTGGTTGAAGCATTAGGTAAGGGGGAAGAGGGGGTTATGAAGAGTTCCTCTCTTAGGGGAGGCAGAGGGGAAATGGAAGGAAGGAGGGGAATCTGAGGTCCCAAAGTTCTGGTCATTCGTCAAAGGTAACATGTCTTTCTCAGAGGCATCTGCATGCATAATGGCATTCTCATTCAAGGATTGAAACCTACGTACATATCTATTTCGGTATGTGCGGGGCTCGCCAAAATAGTTTATGGTTACCTAGTAGCAATTTGGAACAGTTAGAATTTGAAATGGACCTTGATATCTGGGTTTCAATTTGGACGACACGGACAGTTTAGCAACCATCACGAGGTCACCAACGTGATGGGCGGTGTCGTCAGGTTTTAAGTTTTGCAGATTTTGGAGTTGTTGTCGTCGATTTTTCAAATGAAGTAGTCTGGGGGTACGGGTCCTGCCCTTGCCTATGGCACAGGCACGACAGGCTTTGTGATCCATTTGGCCGTGATGTAGTGGGAGGGGGTCCAATACACCTGTTGAAAGGTGGCGGTTAGCTTTTGTTGGGCCAAATAGATACCATTATGCATATGGATGGACTGCATGGTGGTTACGGCTGTGGCTGGGGTAATCACAATTTTTCCCTCGGGTGTGAACAGATTATCTCCTCGCCTAGTGAGCTGGGAGAACAGGGTGCTGGACATCCAGTCCGGTTTCTCTTGTCGTTGGAATAGCTGGAGTAATTCTTGTTGTTCTATATCCATGGAATCTTGATGGTGGACGGCTTGTTGTCGGGAGGTTAAAAGGGTAGGAAGAGTGGGAAAGGGGGAAGGGGTATTAGGGGGGGTATCAGCAGACATGGGTAGGTTTTTTGCATAGTGTTCTAATTCTCCGATGATTAAAAATGTTGGTAGAGTAATGGGCTGGTCTGCTATCTTGGCAATTTTTGTGCAATTGAATTTGTTAGAAATTACACTAGGAGCGGTTACGCAGTCCCTATCAAAGGGGCTTTGGAGGTGTGGGGTCAGAACGGCATCCCCAGACAAGGTGGGTGCAATGGGGATCCATTTTTCATGATGAGAGGGGAGTGTCACGAGTTTGGCAGTGACTGCTTGAGTGATGGGTAACATGCAAGGGGAGGAAATCGGAGTTTGAGGGTGAGAAGCAGAATTGGGGGGTGTTAAACTAGGAATGGGTGGGGTGAAGGGTAAAATTTTGGCTGCAAGAAAGCACAGGCGATGGTTGTCTTTAATCTGGATTTTTGACCGGGTGCCTCAATGAGAGGCACTTGTTTTGTTTTTCTTTTGATTTACTAGGGAGGGGGAGAACGTCAGTGTTCTTCTCCCACAGTCGATGGAAGTACTTAGCTTTGTGAGTAGATCGAGACCCAAATATCCATCGTATAGGGTCTCCTTGGGATCATAAACCACGAAAGAGTGGTGGGTTCCTTGATGAGGAACAGGGGTATTTACATAAAGGGGGAGTGTCTGGCCAAAGTTATCACTCACTTTGGCGTCGGCACTGGCTAACACTATGGAGGAAGGTTGAATGGTGCCCAGAGCTTTCTGGTGTTTTCTGAAGAAGGGAGAGAAAAGGCATGATCGGGATGTTCCCGTATCGATCAGTAGGCGGATTTTTACCCCATTTAGAGTGAGTTTTCTGTTAGATGGGTAGTCCTCCTGGTTCTGTTTCTTCGTGTGCCCCCGCCATTTTTACAGTGATTTGTGTACGGAGGCCGCCTAAAAATCCAGGCCTTGTTTGTTTTTTAATTCTGGCTCGAAGTCCTCTCTCTGGTCCTCTTCGGGGCCTTCCTCAAATCCGGCCGTGCCGTCTTCTATTATGGTGGCGATCTGCCTTGGCTTGATCCAGGGGATCTGGGCCAACCAATTATGTGACCTGGTCCTTTTCTTCGCCAGCTCAGTAAATGATTTCTGCAACGACGTCAGTAAACATTGACTATTGCAGGGTCTCCAGTCGGCTGGGCGAATCCTGGTCCATTCCTCGGCCCTATCACTGGCTCAAGGGGCCATAGGGCTAGGGGCAGCAGGTACGGCGGGCGTGTGTGTGGTGGCTTTTTGGATGGCAGCTACCATATCTTGTCCCCGGGTTTGTCTCAGGGTCACGATCCGCCTTACGACCGGCATATCTGTGTCATAATCAACGGGTTCCACGATAGAGAAGTGGTCGGCGACCGCCAAAAGTAAGATCCTCAGTAAGGCCCTGAACATATTTTTCTTCTTTTGGGCGGTGGTTTCCTCCGCGAACGCGGTGACAGCGAGCTGGGTCAACTCACTGATCGTGTCGTCCAAATTCCCATTAAATTTAACTTGGTGGAAGTGCCTATCCGAAATGATTTGACCTAGGACAAGGTTAATGGCGGCCTTTACATAAATTTCAAATTGTGCCCAGGTTAAACCGCATATACCCTGATACCTTCCCTGCATATTTACCTAATTTAACTATGATTGTGTAAATCTTGGAAGCGTCTTGTTCCTGGAACATCAGATCCAGGACGGGTTTGACCATTTCCATGTATGTTCCTATATAATTTTCCTCGGGCTTAAATGCCGGGATATCGAGTGATTTAGCTGCCATGGTGATTGGGTTGATTGAGAGTGCAAGTATGAAACAAATTAGACAAGCTGATGTGGCGTATCGAGACACCGCTGCCACCAGTGAAATGTCAGGTTGGTATTTCAACTCGATTTACTATGATCTCGTACAATCTTATATTAAGATATATTGAGATGGAATATGCTCTACAGGGTCACGTCTAGCTTTATAATTATTGCATCAATTCTTTATCCCAAGGCAGCATTCACACATCACACTTGAGTTTATTCATAGGATATAGGTTAATGCATATAGAATATTGCTCTGTCATATACGGCAGACAATGAATGTATTTAAGTGACGTATCACATATAGAATGGTCTATAGTGATAGCTTTATTATAATTAGTCACATTACAATTACACACAGCATAGGTAGTATTAATATGCATGAATAATGGTGTTACACATGTACATAGATAATCAAGTTAATTGATAGTGCGTATGTGAGTGTAACGTCTAGCACGAAGACTTCTGGCATAGGGCGAATTGACTTGACAAAAGCGTTCACGAGCGTGGGGGGCGGTGAGCACCTATCAAGGGGATTAAGGGAAGGGTCACACAGGTAAGGTAAATACAAGGTTAGTGCATTCGACCCTAGGTCAGAGTGACTGCTTTGGTATGAATTTATAATTCGAAATAGTGCAACTATAAGACACTGGTGAATATTAAACATATACTAAAGAGCTTACTGACAGGGTGGTTTAAGTTGGCATTTACTTATATAAGTGGTTTTTGTGAAAGAGTCTACACACGGATACGAAAAATAGATTTACACCGGGTAAGAGTTCAATACACAAGTATAGAATCCAAATTCAATTTAAGGTCAATGAATCACTATAACAAGTTTTAGAATGAATGCTAATTAATTATAAAATGAGGAAATACACTCAATTACGATGCGACTGGAATATCAACAGTAAAGTAGAGTTCGGAAGAACTCAAAATACAAAAGGGCATCCACGACGAAGGTGTACTGGGTTAAAATACTATGTTAATAGTATGAAAGGAAATTTGAATATATTAGAAATCCCTATATGGCAATACGTGGATCAAAGATATGGCGTATGCGATTTACATAAACAGATGATGTAATTAATCGATCACTATGGAAATAGTAAAATCGGAGTAGTAATGGTCTCATATATAATACGGAGACACGAACAATAAATAACTTGAACGTGGTGTTATTATAAATGTGTGAAAAGAATTATTAATTACCCACATACGTAGATCAAATTAATAAACAAGCACGGTATAAACTAGATAGCTCAAATAAATAGAATTAAGATTTACTCAACGGGGGAGTTCTTGACTTCTCGGTAAGGAAAGATAGACAGATTAAAATTCGGGCGTAGGTCTTAGGTAAAAGGTAGTAAATAAGGGAATATCTTCACGGCATGCGTTTACACTTCAACTTGGATACACAAGAGAATAAATAACATATAGGCGACATCTGAAAGTATTCCGTGTTTGAGCCTGGATCGAGATGACTGTATGTAACTGGTACGTAAATAATAATTAATGATAACACTTCAAGATATAAATTTCAAGGGGTTACACGTGACAATATCTAGTGCGATGAATTCACTTGCACAGATCAAGTTTTAACGGGAGGATAAATGACTATGTAACGTGTACACAGATCGATAATTAAGTAAAGAACAGGCACAGATCCTTGGCACAAATCAACTCAATAACACTTTCGGAATACTTGCATATACCTGCAACAATAGCCACAAATTGAGATCACAGAAACACTTAGGTTTTGCGTGAAGGAGGAGAAGGGCCAAGTACGAGGGTCGTGGCATCACAGATGTCCGGGCACGGCAGCTGGGCGAAATTGGGCCACTCGTCAGGAGTCCAGGGTGCAGGGCCGGACGTCAGGGTATAGCTCCGACAGGGCTCCAAGGGCAGGGGGCAGGTGGACGATAGGCTCCTTCTCTCTCTCAGGCAAACGGCTCCCGGACGTTATCCGGACGGAGTGTTTTGGCAGGTAGCTCCCGGACGTTTTCCGGATGGAGCAAACTGCTGAGTGTGAACTGACTTCCTGTAGTTTCCGTCAGTACATATTTGGGTTATTTCTCTTAGTTAGGTTGTGTGATCTCATGTGAATAGGGGCATAGTAAATACATAAAAATGGGCTATGTTGCGGTTATTAATTACAATACAATTACATTATGGTGCTTAATGACATCGCGCTGAGGTTCTCGTCTTTTTAACCATTGGTTCTTTCTTATATCATTAAGCATGATGATGTAATTCGTGATTTTCTGTGCACTAATTGTTTTGGCTATTTGCACTGTTTATGGAAGTGTTTTCTTCTCTGGCACTTCATATCACCATTTCACTTTTATCCTCGTCTGGCAGCTTCTTGAGGATGGAGGGCCCCATCAATTTAAGTACTCCCAGGGCTCTTTATGCTTAGATTGCATAAACACTTTTTCATCATAGTACTCGAGGGGGTATTCCGCTCTGTGATTGGCGGGGCCGCGTGAGGTGTTGATTGGAGGGGCTTGACCTGCCCTTCGTGGGTAACTCAATAGTGAAGTACCAAATTTGTAAATTTGTAATATAGATCTATCTATCTATCTATTGCCGGACGCGATACTCCCCTTACGAGGGTGGCCATACACAGAATGCCCCCAACCGGACATATACCCTGTGAGAGGGACAAACCGAGCCAGTTTAGTGAAGGACTTACAGGATTGACCATTCAATTTAGGATCCGTCCGACTCCGAGGCCCTCTGTGTATCTTGTTAGCACTATTTTTCTACAGTGGTGTTCCGCTAATCCATCCACTAACCTGCCTTACCCTTACGTAAGCAGTATGGATTTGCATCAGGTTTACTCCCCTAGACAGGTTGCCAACCAAGGCTGACGAGTCCCATCCACTCGGATTTGTATAAGGTTGTCTCCCCTAGATGAGTTACCGACCAAGGCTAACGAGTCCCATCCACCCTGACAGCGTAGATGATACTGCCAACACCTGAACATTGAGGCACCCAGGTAATATAGATACTATCAGTAAATGTTATTATGATTATGTTATTAACGACGAATTATTGTATGTATGCACTGCTCTTGAATAAATATATATATTATTATTATTATTATTATTATTATTAATATTATTATTATTAATTAATTAATTTTCCTGTCTGCACCTGCACTTCACTTCTTTTCCACCATCAAAGTGTATTGGCAATATATAATAAAGGACATAAAATACCAGTCGGTATCAAGTCCCCTTGTCATATACTGTATATTATTGTATTATGTAAACTGTTAATAATATAATTGTATTTATGTATGTTATATGACAATAAAGACTATTATCTGATTATTATTATTATGTGGAATAAGAGCATGGGTGCAGAGGTCAGATTTCCCGTTCTCTGGAGAATGGGAAATTAATCTATTTCTAAATCCTTTTCTTCTGGCCTCCCTGGATTCCCTTATGGTGGCTATGTTGGTTGTCCTTTTGACTCCGTCATTTCAATATATTATATATATATATATATATATATATATATATATATATATATATATATATATATATATATACTGTATATAATTATACAGTATATATATATGAAACAAAATCTTGGTTTACTCACGCTTATTCTACTGCTGTCCACAACAAGGAGGAAGCATTCAAACGGTATCGACGCCTTAAAACTCAAGAATCTCATTTTTCCTATGTTTCTGCCCGGAATCAAGCCAAATCTGTTCTTCGACTTGCCAAGCACTATTTCATCAATAATAAATGCACTGAACTATCCAACTCTAGCTCTTCCCAAGCTTTCTGGCATCTAGCCAAAAACCTCTCCCAACAACTTTTCTTCCTCGTCTTTCCCTCCCCTTTTCCACTCTGATGGCACAACCACCACTTCTTCCTCTGACAAAGCTGAACTCTTCTCTCAAACTTTTGCCAGAAACTCTACCTTGGATGATTCCGGTGCTAT
>JBAKBP010042217.1:0-10486 GCA_037953745.1 Lithodes maja | reverse complement strand
GTAGTAGTCCACATAACAAAGCCACTCCAACAGCTTCCTCTCTCTCCAACACCCCTTCTCCCCTCTCTACACTCTTCAAAAAAATAGGAAAAGTAGAATGTAGATACGAGGTGCCGTTGTAAAGGCTTATCTCTCAATACCTTCAACTGACCTGACCTGAGTATGTAAAAATATGAATTAATGTGAACGATAATCCAAAAGAAGCCAGTAGTAGACATAAAGCAAACAAACGTGCCCATTAGAGCCCATATCTCCGCCATCCGTGCAAACCAGAGCAAGTATAATATAAATATATGTTGCCTGAGGCCGATTTTGTACATGACCGATTTGATCCGTGGCCTATGTGAATGTAGCCGAGCTATCTGTGATCTGAGTGAGCATTTTGGTCCATGACCATTGTGGTCCATGACCATTTTGGTATGTGGCCGATTTGGCCCACAGCCTATTCAATATGGACACAGTCAATAGGTCGAATTGACGTGATCAGTTTTGGAAGAGTAACCATATTGATCCTTGACCATTTTGTTTTATGGCCTATATGTAGCCTACTGATCGATGTAATCAGATGGGCCGATTTGGTCTTTGGCCGTTCTGGCCCATTTTTGTCTGTCGGGGACCGTTTTGGTCCTTGGCTGATTTGGTCAGTGGTCTATAAGGACAGATCCTATCTATCTATCTATCTACTCAGGCCCAATCCCCACTTTTTTTTTTGGGGGGGGGGGGGGATCAAGACAGAGCCAGACTAGGGACAACACAAGAATAGGAATAGGTCAGATCCGAAAGGTCAAAATAATCCGATCTGTATTGGCCAAGTGAGCATTTTTGTCCGCGGCTATTTTGGTTCTTGGCCATTATTGTACGGGGCCCATTTTGGTGTAATATGTGACTGATTTGTTCTGCACTTTTTATTATTATTTTTTTTTTCATGGCTGATTTGAGCCAATGGTATCCAACACTATCCACTAAATACAGCATACAAATCTCATTCAATTCTGTTAAAAACTCAGTTAGGCTCATTCACCCATCACCATTGATTTGGTGTTAAATCTTAACCCCTTGACGCATTTTGACAGTTTATTCTGGCTATTAGTTTATGCAATACACCTACAGTAGGCTAATCAGAGCTTGACTATATAAAGTGTTGTTCAATTACTTTATATTTATCTTTTTTAGTTAAAATTTCAGTTAAGACAGCCTTAGCACGCTCGTTTATGACTACGACTATACCCTATTCCAAGTAGGTAGTCCAGGTACCGTGAACTCTAGCCTCTGTAACTCGAAAAGAGCTAGAGCAAATGGGCTGTAAATTTCCACACCTATTCCCTGGCTGACCCTTCCCAAATGGTAGTAAATAATAAGTTTCCATTACTCTAGAGTCTAGCCGTTTGTAAGTTACAGAGGTTAATGTGCAAGACTTTTGGCCTACTTACTTGGAATAAGGTATAGCAACAGTGACCCACGGCGTCTCACCTTCAGTTGGTGCCCTGAATCTTCCTCTACCTCTGGGGGTGTACGTTTATGGTTTCTCGTTCTCGCCTATCCTGTCCACCTTGCTGTTTCATCCTGTCACCGTTTTCTTTTCACCACTCCATTCCATCTTTCACACCCCAAAAGTCTTGCAGCCCCTTACCCTTAACCAACGGCGCACGACATCCGTCGAGTTAAATAAATTTGGACTATGTGGCGGTGCACGACAGCTGTCGAGTGCCATTTTCAGCACGTAATGTTGCTGAGAGAGAGAGCTGATCGGTGGGACGAGTGTAGTAACCTTATGACCGCTCCCCACGACCACCGTGGACGTACTGAACTGTATTCTACCTTCCTCCCCCTCTTCTCACTCGCTACACAGGGAATTATGTACGGAAATTACCTTATTTTAGGTTTTTTGCACTCGTGTTGCACGATCGTTGCAAGAGAACCAGTGGTCGTACAAGGATGGTTCGGGTGTCATTGGAAAGCTCTGTTTACGCCCTTTCAGAGATAGATACTTGTTTTACGCTCTGGGTCTTGTTTATGCATGAAAATGAGCACAGAAACAACCCTATTTAGGGTAAAAAAAAAAACGCTGGGCGGCACAGTGTAAAATACCCTACCACCCGCTCTTTGTGTGTTGTGTCTTCTGGGTCGCTGTCATCATGGTTTCAGGGCCTATTCGGATCTATAGACTCAATCCGTGATAGGGTGTAGGAAGATTATTTTGAACAACCTTCTACTCACCAATAACAACAACAATGTAATCATGGTGATTATAAAGAAGACATATTGTTCTTGTGGTTGCTGTTGAAATTATCACTAATATAGTAGATCTGCAGTGGCTCCTCGGGAGATGGGAGGCCCAGTCATCAAGGACCCGGGAAAGGCTGCAACATTTGTGGGACGTGATAGATGAAACAACAAGGTAAAGCGATGATGGTTGACTCCTGGCAGGAAGAAGCAGCAAGGCAACAAGAGACAAGGATGAAGGAACCAAATTACCCCGCAGAGGATGAAGGCAGCTCAGGGTGGAAGGTGAGAGCCTCAAAGGAACCCCAAAATAAGACACAGATTTGCCATGTCCAGAGCCAACCACCACGGAGGCACCGGGCAACCACAAGTCACAATCCTGTGTAGCACAGAATCTCGTATCACTCTAATTTTCTTCTCTGTGTGCCATCTTGTAATTGTACAAGATGGCACACAGAGATGATCACAAGAGGAAGACGAAGCAGAATAGCATGGAGAAAGAGGATAAAGCCAGGAGAGAGACTGCAGAACTGCCGAAGCAGGAGAACATTATCCACCCAGCCGGTTTATATATGAAGGACCCTGTCTGGAAGTTATGTGGTGCAGTTCCGCTGCGTGTCTGCCTGCTGTGACCGGAACCTCTCCAGGAGATCTGGGACCTGTGAATATTTTACTGGAGACCCCTATATGATCCTTGGTCTCTGGGTCTTCTCTTTGGCGACCTTGATGTGTGTGAATTTTTATTTTTTATTTTATTTTGTTTCTGTTCGGGCTCTGTCTCGAGTCGGTCGATCACCAATTCTGGCCGGGGTATGTGCCTAAGTATAGGCTATACATACAAAGAAAACCACGGAATTGCCAACACCGGAAACATCCACCAACGACGACGATCAGACAGTAACTTCCAAAATAACCAAAGTTAAAGTTATGGAAGTTACACAACTTTTGACTACTGAGCGTCAGTACTTTTGACCTCAACTGTATACAGAAGGGATTGTGTATTAAGTTAATATATTCGTGAAAACGTCAAGTATATTAACTAAGCAATTATTCAAGTGATTTAGTATTTTTAATCGTCCTGTTGATAAATTTTAGCATCCGAAAAATGTAGATTATGTCCAAAATCCGAAATCTCCAAAACTATTCACAACAAACGTCATCCGCAGGTGTTGCCGACGGGCTGTGTTCTACGGTTTTTAAATGAAACAGTAATGATACTACCACAGCAAGATGGGTATACTTGTCGACAGTGCTATTATGATAGGGTCCATGGTAAGTAAGTTTGAGTCAATAACACCTATAATAATTGTAGTACGTCATTTGGAAGTGGGTGGCAGTGACCCGGGTTGCTTGCCACCTTGGACACACACATGACTTAGCCTTTACCTATTATAGGCTAGGCCTAGGCTATGTAGAGTTAAACAGTATAACTAAATAAGTTGGTCACCAATTATTTTGCAATATTTGAAAACAAATATGGATTTTATATGCTCTAAACATAATATGGAAATGTGTTTTAAGCCTCTGCAAAACCTAATAAAAATATATGGTACTAAAATGGAATTTTGTCGTAACATGGTTGTCAATACCTTCCTATAGACGGCACCGATTCGTACACACGCCATTTTCACCTGTCTCCCGAGGTCTGTCTACCAGCTTTTTAGTCCACTCCACCTGCCCATCTCTGTCGATAGGTTGGGTTGTTTGCAGCGTGTCAAACGGGAGCAATTTTGTTTAAAGTCTTGAATGAATATGAGAAGGAATACAAGAAAATTAACATGAAATGGCACTTTTTTGGTAATTTTATCCCTTCCAAAGACATAATTTGATCTATAAACCACAATTTTAGCTATGCATATGCAATAATAAAGTCTATAGAGAATGGACTCGGCTTTCGCTTGACACCCTGGTTGTTTGGTTAGGTTAATATACTAGGTCTCAGAAACAAGATTCATAGTTGCGGTAGTATTTACGGTATCTGGACACTTCTAGCGAATTCATATTCGAGCGGAGGCGCATTTAGGGGTTTAATTCTAGTTTCGCTTTCACAGCATACTCATAAATTTCTATGGCTACTTTAGAGTTGTCATATACCATACTTAATTCGGTAAAATTCTAGTTTCACGTACACAGCGACAAAAGGGAGGCGCCGTTGTAAGGCATAGCTTCCCGACCAACTATGAAGATCAGGGAAATTGCTGAATTTGCTGGGTAAAAGACGTAATATAATGATAATAAACTACATTAACGACATTAGCCTAACCTAACAACCTTACCTAACCTAACCTAGTATTATGTAATAGCTATGGTGCCGCATATGGGGAGAAAATATATTTTTTTTGTACAATAGCCTAGGTATAATTCCTTATAATGCATTTCCGCCGCTTTGGACATTATAGGAATTAAGTATGGTATATGACAACTCTAAAGTAGCCATAGAAATTTATGAGTATGCTGTGAAAGCGAAACTAGAATTAAACCCTTAATTCCTATATACCGGGATGTCCAAAGCGGTGGAAATGCATTATAAGGAATTATACCTACTGTAAAAAAAAATATATATTTTCTCCCCATATGTGGCACCATAGCTATTACATAATACTAGGTTAGGTTAGGTAAGGTTGTTAGGTTAGGCTAATGTCGTTAATGTAGTTTATTATCATTATATTACATCTTTTACCCAGCAATTTCCCTGATCTTCATAGTTGGTCGGGAAGCTATGCCTTTACAACGGCGCCTCCCTTTTGTCGCTGTGTACATGAAACTAGAATTTTACCCATTTAGGTTAGGTTAGGTTAAGTTTGGTTAGGTTAAGTTAAGTTAAGTTAAGTTAGGTTAGGTTAGGTTAGGTTAGGTTAGGTTAGGTTAGGTTGGTTAATTAGGTTAGATTGTGCATCCGCTCGAAGTGACTCGCATTTGTATTTACAGATACGGCCGAATACCGGTAGGCTACTAAATGGGCGCCGGCCCAACCGCCATGTTGTATCCCACGTAGGCCTACTAGGTAGCCTACTACGGACACATTGTAGGCGTTAGGTGTGGATTAGGCTTGTATCCAATGTACTAGGTCTATGTTACTGGATATTTATGATTTTAAATAAGTGATATGTTTTCGATAAATCTGGTTATATGGCTTTGCAATTAGGGAAATCATGAGCCGATTTCCGACATTTAGTTATTCTTTTTTTATTCTCAAAATACGATCCAAGTTTTGCCAAAAATTGGCTCGGGTTTTCCAAAATTATGCTTTTTGGGGTTTACAATTTAGGGAAACATGAGTCAAAATTCTAAATTAGGTTACTGTAATTTTTTTACTCTTAAAATTCGCAAAATCCGAGCCAAGTTTTGCCAAAACTTGGCTCGGGTTTTCCAATATTCGGGTTTTATGGCTTTGCAATTTCGGGAAACCTGAGCCAAATTTCTAAATGAGGTTACTGTCATTTTGTTATCTACAAACTCTCAAAATCCGAACCAGCTTTGGCCAAAACTTGGCTCGGATTTTCGAAATATTGGGTTTTAGGCCTTATAAATACCTTAAAACCCGAGCCAAGTTTTGCTAAAATACGTTTTAATCGCCGTTTTACGCATTTAACCCCTCATTTTCCCTGTACTTCATAGCCCTCCCCACTATCGGGCGGCGTGTCTTAAGATCGTTGTATAATGGGGAAAACGGTTTCGCCGAGGGTTGTAATTATTTCCAAACACTATATATTGATGAAAACTAACAGGGAAAAATAAAAAAATCCATGGGAAAATTGGTGACCATCTTATTTAGTTTTCCAGTTAAACTTACAGGTGCTGATAGGCTAGGTATCGATGAAGAGGTGTTTATAGTTTCCTCAAATATCAACAGAAGGCTAGCCTCTGTCAACTTAAATTGGGAATGAAGTAGTATCCGAGCGTACGGTCGTCACATAGGCCTATACATATGATCGAGGTTAAGTTCCCGTCTATTTTGACGGCATTTTTTTTCTGTTAGGCCTAGTTGCCCCCTGCTAGCAATAGGCCTAGTGGCCTAGCCTAAGCCTATAATTATATGATGACCATAAGTCATGTTTTTATTTTTTGCCAACACCAACACAAGAGGTCATGCCATGACACACAATGACGATCAGAGCCAGCAGTACCAGTAACCCTCTCTCTCCATATTATAAGAAACGCACCCGCGTGTGACAGGTGATTAGGTAAATGGGTGTGATGTCATTCGGGATATCTCAGGGAAATCCAACACCATTTGGTGATTATTTGTCGCGAGCCGTGGCATAGTCAGTAGAGCGTCAGGCTGCTGATTAAAGGGTCGGCGAATAGGCTAGAGGCTGCACTGTCAAAATATTATTAGTAGATATCAAGCCCGGGCAACTTGACCTAACGATTCGTGACAAGCGCCTAATGTTCATGGCCACCCCTTCTCGGGAATTTCGGCGTTTGGCAAAAAGAAAGATTATTTGTCATTGTTTTTTATTTTGAAGAGTGTACCGGTAGTCCTCTAGACAGACAAGTCGTCAAAGTCGACGACTGATATTTAAACTTGGCAGAGATGCTGGCGGGGCCCTATGGTATATAGGGAGAGTATTTTTATTTTCTTATATGTTTCCTTTATAGTACATTTGCGACAGTAAGGACATATACCGGTATAGCCTAGCAATGAAATATGTGATATGATAAATCTGTAGGCCACACAAATATCTATGGGTTTTGCAGGTGTCACACTGTTAATTCTTACCCATTTGAGTTGCCTAGCGTAGCATAAATTTCTAAGTTAACCCTCCAGCCCCGGCTATGTATTATATATATATTCCCCGAAACCCGGGGGTTTTGGCCGAAAAACGTCTACGCCTAGGCTACCGCATCTTTGTTATTTGGCTTGCTTCCGCATTCCCGCGCATCCCCAAGCGTAGATGTGTTTCGTACCTGTAGAATGGCGTTAAGTAGAGCTCTCTAAGTCAACTGGTTCAGTTGTGATGATGATTTCATTGGAGATAACTTTATGGCAAAAACAGCCACTTTACACTACTTTTCAATACTTAACAATAACATACAGGCACACACAAACTAGCGACGCTCTCCTTCTTGTGGCGGGAGATGCGGGGCGTCGGACGGACGCCTCGCACACCAAGCTCACAGGCTTTCAAGCACTGGGGGCCTCAGAGCCCTTCCGGGTTGCGCAGACCGAGTTTTTTATGGGTGTTTAAGAGCTCTTCCGGGTCTGATGGGTTAAGGCCACCAATTTTATTTGTTAATTACCTTTTGAATTTTGTATTTTAACTTATATTTCAGCATATATTTTTTGAGCATTAATTACAGTATAAAGCTCACTATATTTCAGACTTGATTTTCATGCATCTTATTCCCTCTTTAGCTGATATTCTTCGTGGGCGGTTGGGTGTGGTTCGTGAAGAAGATATTTCGTGACTATGAGGTCCACAACACGCTGGTGCAGCTGTTCTTCCCAATGATCTTCATGCTTTCCTGCACCATGTTTGAGCTCATCATCTTTGAAATAGCTGCTGTGCTGGAGTCAGGGTAATATATAGTTACCATTGATTTTAATGCTTGAGATTATAAGTTACAGTAAGCTCTCTCTATATCATTATTTTGGGCAATGTCATTTGAGAGTTTAACTGTAAAACATAGTTATCTTCCTTGTTGAAGTTTTTGTTGATTCACTACGGTTGACTTTGAAGTCCGCCGCCTCTACACCTCTCCTCAATCTTGGCGTACAGTAGTTGTTCGATGATCGAGTTGGATATGGGAGTGTGGAATCAGAGGTTCATTACCCAGTAGTGTGTCTAAACTCTTGAATGCATCAACACTGCAGTTTTTTAGATCCCGTAATGGTATTTGCCTGGGTAGACAGTTGACAAGCCTAGGACCCATGTTCAGGAAGCTCTCCACCTGAATTGTTCTTATGTTCTGAGTCACTGAGCTGAGTATTTTTCTACTGCACTTTCTTCCAAACCTAGGGTGGTCCTGCCTCTTGATGCCATCTTCTCCATTAGATGTTTCTAGGTATAGATTGTGCAGTAGCGTTGCCGTCGTCTTTGGAGTGAATACTGGTTCAATTTCAGTTTCTTCAGCTTTTCACAGTTATGGCATATTAATTCTATGAACCCATAAAGCATTCTATTCAGCAATTAGAGTAACTGAAAACAATGCAAAAGGACTCTGTTATGAATACAGTATTATGAATTACCGGTAGTTATTTACTTCTAGAGAGGATGTTTGTGATACTGTAGTTACTCAATATGTTAAACTTCAGGAGATAGCTAAGTTTACGAGAGGAATCCGCTCAACTACGAGTAATAAAACTACTGTAACACTCTGGCATCCTATACCACACTTAACGGAGCAAGTTTTCGTAACTATGTATGATATGGCTTAATTTAACTGTAAACCATATACTGTATATATATGCAGCTTTAAGGGTGAAGTAGCGATAGAGCAAACTGCCTCTTAATTTTTTGTTTTTTCTCTTGAATAGCAGTTACCGTAGTGAAGAGATGCATATAAATATATTTTGAAGTTATGACTATATGAATGTGGAGATGATGATGATGGGGAGGATATTTGATTGAAGAAAAATGTGTTTATGAACATGGAAGCAGTCACATGGAGAGGGAGGCAAATGAGTGATCAGGTCTTCTATCTATCGCCAGACGCCTTACCCGAGGAGGTGGCCACAAATTAATCTCCTCCATGCACTTCTATCCTCTGTCAGTTGGTATCCCTCCTCCTACCCAGCACCCATTTCGCTCATACTGTATACCTCTCAACCCCATACTTCCACCTCACTCTTGGACTGCCTCTTTCTCTCTGCCCTTCCACTGCACTATCATACACTCTTAGTCAATCTCTCATTTGCTATACGCTCCACGTGTGGTGGTATGTGGTCGATTCTGAATCAGTAAAGAAGTTTGAAAGTAATCTTGATAAAGCATGGGGAAGACAAGAGTTGAAGTTTGATTACAAAGCGAAATTACAGAATAGTAAAAATGTTGCGTCTGCTGCCGCCGCCGCCAACACCGTGAACATCCGCAGCAGTGCAAGTACTGGTACTGAGCTGAATACACAGGCCTAGTTTGCCTTTTTTCCAGAGGATCTACTGTAAGATACAGTAAGATGACCGAATCACCTCAAGGTATTCATCTTCACACTCTCAAGCACGTCCGAATCACGCCACAATGCTCTCTTACTAATGAATAATGGATTCTATGGTTTTATGAGATCATAGCATGGTTGGTATGATGCCTGGCTCATTCCTAAGATTGTGGGCACGGTGCCAATTCCCGGCCAGGGCGAATAACATTTGTATGTAGTCAGTCACATGTTTTTGAGTTTCCAAACATATACTGTATGAATATTAACTCTTGACTTTGTTTTCAGGTCGCGTTACCTGTACTGGCAGGTGGTGCTGTGCTTGATGTTGGTGATGCTGATCCTGGTCATACCCTTCTACCTCTGTCATTGTGTCATCTCTAACATCAGATTGGGTGTGTTGTCAGATATGATAATAAAGTACAAATAAGTAAAATACGATCTATCTAAAGGTCTTATTTTGATGACATTACCTTTCGTTGCCCTGCCTAGTACAGTACTACCATAAAGAAGCTTCAATCTGTCCGCAATAGTTTTGCCCAACTTATATTTTTGCTCTCCCTTCAAACTCCAACCACTTATTATTTGTTAGACTTATAATGGCTATCTATTAGAGCTTAAATTGAGTTGAAGATTTCTTTAATAATTTTCAAGTCTACAAAATGTGGTATCTACCCTGGTAACTTTGACTTTGCTGGGTGGTAACCATATTAGTTACTATGATAGGCATATGGTATTCTATCTATCTATTGCCGGACGCCTTCCTCCCCTTAACCTGTTAAGCGCTAAATAGCCCTAGGAGCTAGGGTAGTTATTTGTGTATTTCTAGCCTTGGATTCTGACAGAATTCGTTATATTTACAATATAGACCATTATTTGTTTTCGGTATGCTTTTATTTTACATATATGATGTATATATGAACCTTCAAGAGTGCTAAAATAAGTGGGAAAAGCATTTGGGTGGTGAAAACCGAAGATATTGGCCACCCGGTCGTAATGTCAGGCGAGAGAGAGCTGCAGTCAACCCTCCTCTCTCGCTGTCTGTGAGGTAACTGAGGGGAGCGGGGCGGTCTGGGCTGGTGTGTGTGTGGTACATATCGATCTTTTCTGCAACCCACTTGTGCTACATTATCGCGGGAGAGAAAAATAACCGATAAATGATGATAAT
>JBAKBP010042216.1:0-10488 GCA_037953745.1 Lithodes maja | reverse complement strand
ACCCAGCTGGATGCGGTCAGGAACGTGATCCCCACGCCATGCCGTACGTCTGTGAGTGGTGGTGCCATACTTCTCCATGAGTTGGTATGAGACGTTGTACACGAACTCCCGGAATTTCAGCTTCTGGTTTGGGGCCATATCCTTTTTCACCAACCACAAGTTGTAGGCGTTCAGCATCGTTATATCAACTAGGTGGAGGAAGAGCTTGTGATACCACTTCACAGTCTTCCTCAGACACTCAACGCCTGACAGCTGACAGTCAGACTTGTCCACCAGGCGCATGTTCTTAGTGTAGTCCACTACCATGTCGGGCTTGTAGATTGTCTTCCTGGTTCGGTAGTGGATTTTGCCAGAATCCATCTGGGCACCTGTGTGGACGGTGGAAAGCAGGTGGACGGCTCGCTTAGCCTTCCACTTCAGGGCTATCACTTTCCCACACTTCTCGAGCTGCTTGTATTTCTGCCCCTTTCGTCGCCTTCTTTGCACATGCTTCTCACGGTGTTCCTGGGCCAGGTCGTCTTCTGAAGGTGTGTCACTGGAGGAGGCATCTGTGAGAGGAATGACATCACCTGTGAACTTTGGCATAAACTTTCTTGTCTTTCTGACAGTCCCACATGACCCCGTTTGGTTGTCATGAAGAAACTGGCAGAGAGCAGGAGAAGTATACCAGTTGTCAGTGTAGATGATGTGGCCTTTGCCCAGGTAAGGTGCCAACATTTTCCTGACGATGGCACCTGACATGCCCATGGGGTCATTGGCAGAGGCTTTCGGTATGTCAATGTCAGTGCCTGTGTACACGATCATGTCAAGCACTATTCCAGTTTCGCAGTCACACAAAACGAAGAGCTTGATTCCGAACCTATGCCTTTTCAAGGGGATATACTGTTTGAAAACAAGACGTCCTTTGAAGAGCACGAGCGACTCATCAATCACCAAATTGAGGAAGGGGTAAAAGTATTTCCTATACCTCTCCAACAACATGGTGAACACATCCCGAACTTTCCATATCCTGTCAATCCTGTTAGGATTTTCGTTGTCTGCAAAGTGCATAAATCTTAGCAGCAACAAAAATCTGTCACGAGTCATGAACTTATTGAAAGTTGGGGTGGCGATGAGAGGGTCGTGCTTCCAATAGTGTTGCAACACATGCTTCTTGATCAGAGGCATGAGGAACAACAAGGCAAAGAACGTCATAAATTCTTCCACAGTCGTATCCACCCAGCCTCGTATTCTCGCTTTTGGAGAAAGGACGTCCAATCTGCCAAACACCCACCTGTAGTAGGCGTTTGTTTGGGCAACGATGTACGTCATTACCTCCATGTCGAAAAAAGCGAGGAAGAAGTCGCTTTCGTTCGCTTGATCGTCACAGGGCCAGTCGTCAGTTGTTCCTGACGTCCCAGGATTGAACTGGGGCACGTCAGGTACAAAATTGACCCCGTCAGACCAATCGAACGAAGGCAGCTCAGGGATCGGAATGTCGTCTGCGTCTGCTTCATCGTCTGAAATATCGCTTCCATGGTCGCGATACAGCACTTCATCATCATCACCCTCCTCTTCACTTGACAGACGATGCCCTTCCTCATTTTCGTCACCGACGTCGGACTCACTCCCACTGTCCACTCCCAAATCCCCCCACCCTTGGTCCCGTGCTAGGGCTTCGTCGTCGAAACCTGGGCTGCCAATGTCCTGCGAATCACCATCAAACAGCAGGGCGGCATACTTTGATGGTGTCAGAGTTTTCCGGGTCACTTTTGCACGTGAGGGTGTCTTATGGACAGGGACAGCAGAGGCGGTGGCAGGGGCGGCGGCAGGGGCAGCAGTGGTGCGTGGCCTTGATGGCAAGATGATGGTGGTGCCTGTCGCCCTTCTCTCTGTTCCTTGGGCAGGGGCGGCATGGGCGGCAGGGGCAACAGGGGCAGCAGGGCCGGCAGGGACAGCAGGGCCAGCAGTCGCTTTCCCTCTCCCTTTCCCCTTCCCCTTCCCCTTCCCCTTCCCCTTCCCTGTTCCTTGGGCAGGGGCGGCAGGGGCGGCAGGGGCAGCAGGGGCAGCAGGGGCAGCAGGGGCAGCAGGGGCGGCAGGGGCAGCCGGGCCAGGGGCGGCTGGTGGTGGTGGTGGTGGTGGTAGGGGCACTGTGGCTGGCGTACGGGATCTCTTCCCTACGCCCGTGCCTTTAATTTTTCCTGCCCCCGCAGGTTCTGCAGCCCTAGGGCGGCCTCCTGCGTCGCTGGTACCGGTGGAAGGGGTGGCAGGGGCAGCAGGGGCAGCAGGGGCAGCCGGGCCAGGGGCGGCTGGTGGTGGTGGTGGTGGTAGGGGCACTGTGGCTGGCGTACGGGTTCTCTTCCCTACACCCGTGCCTTTAATTTTTCCTGCCCCCGCAGGTTCTGCAGCCCTAGGGCGGCCTCCTGCATCGCTGGTACCGGTGGCAGGGGTGGCAGGGGTGGCAGTGGTGGTGGTAGTGGTTGTTGCAGTGGCCTGGGTCGTGGTGGCAGTGTCACGAAAGACCAATGACCTCTGTGCCATTGCCCTGCTTGCACGTGTTTTCCGTGCTTTGGGTGCTGGTGTTTCGTCCTCCGAGCTGTAGGGCGTGTCGTACTGGTAGCTAGGGTCTTTGGCAGCCACCCTCTGCCTTCCACGGCGGCTAATACCACTAGAAGGAGGGCTGGTTGTGTCATCAGGGAGCGAGCGTGAGGGACGTGTGGGCTCCATGACTAGTGCGTGGTTACTGGCGCGGTGGTGCTTGCACGAGTGCGGGGCGAGCGTTTGGCGGGGTGGTGTCGAGAGTTGACATGTAGTACTATACCCACACCAATTTTCAGCCGCCTGGCTATAAACGCGCGGTTTTGGTACGCGTTCAAAAGCTCTGCTCTTAAGAGTCTCCCTGCAGTCCGCCGGGGGAACTCTTATGAGTCTCCCTGCAGCTCCCGGGTTAAATAAAAGAGCAGAGACACTAAATCAATAATGGAGACACACAGAGTTCATAACCTATACTAACTAAGAACCCTCAAAACCTATTCTAAGTACATGTAAATATCTCAGAGGACGGCGCATGCAATACAATGGGCCGGCTATGGAGACCGTATGCAGAACCCAAGGGGACAAGTAATTGAATAAAGACGAGAAGTAATGGAAAACAAGAAGTTCAGAGAGAGAAACAGTTCTAAAGGGGGGTGATCGGGGGAGAGTAAGCAAGGGATGTTAGATGCATGCACGCCTAGCCTGTCCTGACGGGGACAGCTCCTGTGGACCCTCATGTACACAGGAGCCCACAAAGACGCGGTGGTCGGCCAATCACGGGCCGAGACGTCACAAGGCAGCAGAAGTCACGTGACACAGCCAGACACGCCGGCCAATCAAGGGCGTGGGAAAGCCCGCGCACGAGCGGGAAAACTCCGAGCGAGGGAGGCAGCACATACATACACACGCACACACTACCACCAAACTGCCTACATCGTTCTTTCTCCTTAACTTTACACAATTCATCTTATATTCTATTAACCCGGGAGCTGCGGGAAGACTCTTAAGAGTTCCCCCGGCGGACTGCGGGAAGACTCTCCTGAGTAAGTAAAACTAAAAATCAACTTTTTACATCGATTTTTTTTTTTTTTTTTTTTTTTTTTTTTTTTTTTTTTTTGGCCCCTGGGCCATGCAAAATCTCAGTCCTCTACCTCCCCTCCTTCCCCACTTTCCTCCTATTCCTCAGTTATCACCTATTTTCCCTATTATTCCCTTATTCTGAGGTATATTTTCGTGCTAACATTAGCGAGTTGCAAGCAGGGTGTTGTCATCACTGATGGCCATCGAGTGCAAGAGAGAGAGAGAGAGTATCGATCGACTGTGTCGCAGTGGCCTTGGGGAAAATTGGCGGGAAGGTAGCTTGCCTCACCCATACATTATACAACTCGCGGGCTATATCTCCGATTTTGACCATCCAAACGCTGTTTTCACTCGTTTTATTGTTGTTTCAGGTTAATACCTTTATAATCAACCCATAATAGGCGCATATGGATAATTATTAATGCTATTAATGGTACAATGAATATTTTAGTGACGAAAAACCTCAAATACGTCAGCACAGGGGGAGGTTTTCATTTACCCCTGTGCGCACTTCAGAGGTTAATGATATAAAACACTTCCCATTGTCACAGACGAAAACAAAGACCACCACTGGACTGTCTGTGACAATACGATTGCTAAGAAAGAAAGAGCAACATTCTCTGATAACTGTAGCCCATTTCGATGTCCCTGGCGAGCGCTAGTGGCTACCGAGAGGCGATTCTGCCAACGCTGGAAGGCGTCACAAATGGGAAGCAAGGAGAGAATGGGGAGGAAGAAGAGAATGGCAAAGAAGAAGAAAACGGGAAGCAATGAGATAATGGGAAGTAATGAGAGAATGGGAAGCAAGGAGAGAATGGGAAGCAATGAGAGAATGGGAAGCAATGAGAGAATGGGAAACAATGAGAGAATGGGATCAAGGAGAGAATGTGGAGCAAGGATATAATGGGAAGCAATGGGAGAATGGGAAGTAATGAGATAATAGGACGCTAGGAGAGAATGGGGAGGAAGGGGAGAGTAGGAAGCAATGAGAGAATGGGAAGCAATGAGAGAATGGGAAGCAAGGAGAGAATGGGAAGCAATACGAGAATGGCAAAAATGAGAGAATGGGAAGCAATGAGAGAATGGGAAGCAATGAGATAATGGGAAGCAAGGAGAGAATGGGGAGGAAGGATAGAATGTGGAGGAAGGAGAGAATGGGGACCAATGAGAGAATGGGAAGCAAGGAGAGAATGGGAAGCAAGGAGACAAGGGGAGGAAGGAGAGAATGGGAAGCAATGAGAGTATGGGAATCAATGAGAGAAAGGGAAGCAACGAGAACATGGCGAGGAAGGGGAGAATGGGAAGCTAGGATATAATGGGAAGCAATGGGAGAATGGGAAGTAATGAGAACATGGGAAGCAAGGATAGATTAGGGAGGAAGGAGAGAATAGGAAGCAATGAGAGAATGGGAAGCAATGAGAGAATGGGAAGCAAGGAGAGAATGGGAAGCAATAAGATAATGGGAAGCAATGGGAGAATGGGAAGCAATGAGAGAATGGGAAGCAATGAGAGAATGGGAAGCAATGAGATAATGGGAAGCAAGGAGAGAATGGGAAGCAATGAGAGAATGGAAAGCAATGAGAGAATGGGGAGGAAGGAGAGAATTGAAAGCAGTGAGAGAATTGGAAGCAAAGAGAAAATGGGAAGCAATGAGAGAATGGGAAGCAAGAAGAGAATGGGAAGCAAGGAGAGAATGGGGAGGAAGAAGAGAATGGCAAAGCAGGAGAAAATGGGAAGCAATGAGATAATGGGAAGCAATGAGAGAATGGTAAGCAAGGAGAGAATGGGAAGCAATGAGAGAATGGGAAGCAATGAGAGAATGGGAAACAATGAGAGAATGGGAAGCAAGGAGAGAATGTGGAGCAAGGATATAATGGGAAGCAATTGGAGAATGGGAAGTAATGAGATAATAGGACGCTAGGAGATAATGGGGAGGAAGGAGAGAGTAGGAAGCAATGAGAGAATGGGAAGCAATGAGAGAATGGGAAGCAAGGAGAGAATGGGAAGCAATACGAGAATGGGAAGCAATGAGAGAATGGGAAGCAATGAGAGAATGGGAAGCAATGAGATAATGGGAAGCAAGGAGAGAATGGGGAGGAAGGAGAAAATGGGAAGCAATTAGAGAATGGGAAGCAATGAGAGAATGGGGAGGAAGGAGAAAATGAGAAGCAATGAGAAAAAGGGAAGCAATGAGAGAAAGGGAAGCAATGAAAACATAGGGTGGAAGGACGGAATGGGAAGCAAGGAGAGAATGGTGAAGGCGAGAATGGGAAGGAAGGGGAGAATGGGAAGCAATGAGAGCATGGGAAGCAAGGAGAGAAAGGGAAGCAATGAGAGAATGGGAAGCAATGAGAGAAAGGGAAGCAATGAGAACATGGGGTGGAAGGAGAGAATGGGAAGTAAGGAGAGAATAGGGAATAAGTTGAGAATGGGGAGCAAGGAGAGAATGTGAAGCAATGAGGGAATGAGAAACAAGGAGGGAATGGGGAGGAAGGAGTGAATGGGAAGTAAGGAGAGAATGGGGAGGAAGGAGAGAATGGGAAGCAATGAGAGAATGGGAAACAATGAGAGAATTTGATCAAGGAGAGAATGTGGAGCAAGGATATAATGGGAAGCAATGGGAGAATGGGAAGTAATGAGATAATAGGACGGTAGGAGAGAATGGGGAGGAAGGAGCGAGTAGGAAGCAATGAGATAATGGGAAGCAATGAGAGAATGGGAAGCAAGGAGAGAATGGGAAGCAATATGAGAATGGGAAAAATGAGAGAATGGGAAGCAATGAGAGAATGGGAAGCAATGAGATAATGGGAAGCAAGGAGAGAATGGGGAGGAAGGGGAGAATGGGAAGGAAGGATAGAATGTGGAGGAAGGAGAGAATGGGGACCAATGAGAGAATGGGAAGCAAGGAGAGAATGGGAAGCAAGGAGATAAGGGGGAGGAAGGAGAGAATGGGAAGCAATGAGAGTATGGGAATCAATGAGAGAAAGGGAAGCAACAAGAACATGGCGAGGAAGGGGAGAATGGGAAGCTAGGATATAATGGGAAGCAATGGGAGAATGGGAAGTAATGAGAAAGTGGGAAGCAAGGATAGATTAGGGAGGAAGGAGAGAATAGGAAGCAATGAGAGAATGGGAAGCAATGAGAGAATGGGAAGCAAGGAGAGAATGGGAAGCAATAAGATAATGGGAAGCAATGGGAGAATGGGAAGCAATGAGAGAATGGGAAGCAATGAGAGAATGGGAAGCAATGAGATAATGGGAAGCAAGGAGAGAATGGGAAGCAATGAGAGAATGGAAAGCAATGAGAGAATGGGGAGGAAGGAGAGAATTGAAAGCAGTGAGAGAATTGGAAGCAAAGAGAAAATGGGAAGCAATGAGAGAATGGGAAGCAAGAAGAGAATGGGAAGCAAGGCAAGAATGGGGGGGAAGAAGAGAATGGCAAAGCAAGAGAAAATGGGTAGCAATGAGATAATGGGAAGCAATGAGAGAATGGGAAGCAAGGAGAGAATGGGAAGCAATGAGAGAATGGGAACCAATGAGAGAATGGGAAACAATGAGAGAATGGGAAGCAAGGAGAGAATGTGGAGCAAGGATATAATGGGAAGCAATTGGAGAATGGGAAGTAATGAGATAATAGGACGCTAGGAGAGAATGGGGAGGAAGCTGAGAGTAGGAAGCAATGAGAGAATGGGAAGCAATGAGAGAATGGGAAGCAAGAAGAGAAGGGGAAGCAATACGAGAATGGGAAGCAATGAGAGAATGGGAAGCAATGAGAGAATGGGAAGCAATGAGATAATGGGAAGCAAGGAGAGAATGGGAAGCAATGGGCATATTCTATTCCCTAACCCCCCTGGGGGTTAGGGAATAGAATATGCCCCACGTGCCTTCTGCGTGTCGTAAGAGGCGACTAAAGAGGTTGGGTCGGTGGGCTTGCGACCCCCACCCGGAAAAAATATCTAAGCAAAAAAAAACGAACGAACAGCCTCGGATGCGGACGGAACCAACGTTGACGAACCACGACCGACTAAGGACATGCCTTCGGACATTCTGAGAATGGCTACATGGAATGTTAGTGGCATGAATGATGGCACAAAAGAGAGAGAGGTTCTGGAAGTGTTAGTGAATGCCAGGCTGGATGTATGTGGAATGACAGAGACCAAATGGAAAGGTTCAGATGTGAGAGAGTGGGAGTGTGGAATGGGTGTGTGTGCTGGAGTGAGTGAAGGAACAGCGAGAGAAGGTGCATGTTTGTTTGTAAGTAGCAAATGGAAGGAATGTGTAAGAGAGTATGGGTCTGTGGGTTCAAGGATTGTGTGGGTGAGAATGAAAGTAGGAATACAAACGTGGGTGATTGTATGCGTGTATGCCCCGACAGAGGATATACTTGAAAGAAAGAAAGAGGAGTTCTGGATGAATGTGGAGGCGTGCCTGGAGAAGTTTGACAAGAACGAAAGAATATTTCTGATTGGGGATATGAATGGTAAGGTGGGTGATAGGAAAGTTGAGGGAGTGGTGGGAGGGTGGGGGGTACCATCAGAGGTGAATGGGAATGGTAGTGCACTTGTGGACGTATGTGTGGGGAGGAGGCTGTGGATAGCCAACACCTTCTTCCGACACAGAATGATCCACAGGTACACGTGGAAACGGATGTTGACGATGAAGGATAAGACAGTGGTGGAACGAAAGTCATTGATTGATTATGTATGTGTGGATGAACGAATGAAGAAATCTGTGATGGATGCTAGGGTGTATAGGGGTATTGGAGGGGGTCTGTCTGATCATTATGTAGTGGTAGCTAAGGTTAGGATACAAAAGAAGTGGGTGAGGAGAGCGGGAGGGAGGCGAGAGGAGGGTGGAATGGTGAGGAGGGTGGAGAGGTTGCAGGAGGAGGAAGTCAGGGAGGAGTACAGGAGAGCAGTGGAAAGACGACTAGGTGGGTTCGACCTGGAAGTTATGGAGGAAGTGGAGGAGATGAGCAAGGTGTTTAAGGATGAGATCTGTGCAGCATGTGAGGAGGTGTGTGGAGTGAGGAGAAGAGGGAGGGGAGTGAAAGGTACAGCATGGTGGACAGAAGAGGTAAGAATAGCTGTGGAAGAAAAGAAGAAAGCATATAGAGAGTGGTTGGGTAGTAGAGGGAATGAAGAATCCGAGAGACAGAAACGAGCGAGGTACGTGGAGAGTAAGAGGGTGGTGAAGAGAGTAGTGAAGGAAAGTAAGAGAAGAGTAGATGAGGAATTTGGAAGGAATCTGAGTGTAAAATGGAGGGAGAGTAAGAAACTGTTCTGGAAAGAAGTCAAGAAAGTTAGGGAAGGTAGCAAGGGAAACAGTAAGGGTGTGAAAGATAAGAATGGGAGAATGCTAGCCGAGAAGCAAGAGAGAGTCGAAAGATGGAGGGAGTACTTCAGTGAGTTGCTAAATGAAAGGAATGAAGAGCCAGCAAACATAGCTGGATATGGTATGGGAGGGAGAAGAAGAGAAGTAGTGGAGGAGGAGGTGGGGATCAGGAGGTCAGAAGTGTGGGAAGCCATGAAAAGAGTGAAGTTGGGGAAAGCACCAGGAACAGATGGAGTGTGTGGGGAAATGTTGAGGTATGGTGGTGAGATAGTGATAGAATGGGTATGGAAAATGTGCAAACTAGCATGGGAGAAGGGGAGTGCACCCGATGACTGGAAGACTGGCATAATAGTCCCCCTATATAAGGGCAAAGGGGAAGGAGGAGTGTGTGGTAACCACCGAGGAATATGTCTTCTAAGCGTAGTAGGGAAGGTATACAGTAGGGTAGTGATTGAGAGAGTGAGAGTGAGAACGGAGAAATGGATAGGCGACGAGCAGGGAGGCTTTAGGAAGGGAAGAGGATGTGTAGATCAGATTTTTACCCTGAATTGTGTTGTGGAGAAGTATCTGGAGAAGAAACAAAAGGTGTATGTTGCCTTTATGGACTTGGAGAAGGCCTATGACAGAGTGGATAGAGAAGGTTTGTGGAAAGTACTTAGAATATACGGAGTAGAGGGCAAGTTGCTGAAAGCAGTGAAGAGCATGTATGAGGGTGCAAAGGCGGCAGTACGTGTGGAGAGTGAGCAGAGCGAGTTCTTTGACCTGAATGTTGGTTTGAAACAGGGGTGTGTGATGTCCCCGTGGTTGTTTACTGTATATATGGATGGAGTTATGAAAGAAATACTATCAAGAGCAGTGGATGTTGGTGTATCGCTGAAAAGGGAGGGAATTGAGTGGAAGCTACCTATACTGCTGTTTGCGGATGATACAGTTCTGATGAGTGATAATGAATGGGAGTTGCAGGGTCTGGTAAATGAGTTTGGAACAGTGTGCGAAAAACGGAATTTGAAGGTAAATACGGGGAAGAGCAAGGTTATGGTCTTCGAAAGGGGTGAAGTCACAGAGTGTGAGGTGAAGCTGAACGGTCAGGCTATGGAGATCGTCAACTCTTTTAAGTATCTGGGCAGTGTGTTGAGTAAAGATGGGACTATGGATGAAGAGGTGCGGGAGAGGGTACAACAGGGGAAGAGGGTTGTAGGAACGCTAAAAGCAGTAACAAGAAATAGGGTGGTCAGTATGGAAGTGAAGAAGTCCTTGCATGACAGTGTGGTAATCCCGACACTGACTTACGGAAGCGAAGCATGGACGTTGGTTGAGAGACTCAGACCAAGAGTGAGAGCAGTGGAAATGAATTACTTAAGGAGTGCGTGCGGAATTACATGGAGGGATAGACAGACTAATGAGGAAGTAAGAAGGAGGTGTGGTGTGGAGGTAGATGTGCTGGAAAGTGTGAAAAGGAACAACTTGAGATGGTTCGGCCATATGGAACGTATGGAAAGCGAGAGAATGACTAAGAGGGTGTACGAGAGCGAGGTGGAGGGACAGAGGGGGAGAGGTAGAC
>JBAKBP010042215.1:0-10488 GCA_037953745.1 Lithodes maja | reverse complement strand
GTGCTCTCGGTACTGTCACACACTTTGCTATTCCACACCAGGGTTACCCAATGAATGATATAGCGCCTGTGCTCTCGTTACCGTCACACACTTGGCTACTCCACACCAGGGTTACCCAATGAATGATCTGGCGCCTGTGCTCTCGGAACCGTCACACACTTGGCTACTCCACATCAAGGATACCCAATGAATGATCTAGCGCCTGCGCTCTCGGTACCGTCCCACACTTGGTTATTCCACACCAGGGTTACCCAATGAATGATCTAGCGCCTGTGCTCTCGGTACCGTCACACACTTGGCTATTCCACACCAGGGTTAGCCAATGAATGATCTAGCGCCTGTGGTCTCTGTACCATCACACACTTCGCTACTCCACACCAGGGTTACCCAATGAATGATCTAGTGCCTGTGCTCTCGGTACCGTCACACACTTGGCTACTCCACACCAGGGTTACGCAATAAATGATCTAGCGCCTGTGCTCTCGGTACCATCACACACTTGGCTACCTCGCACCAGGGTTACCCAATGAATGATCTAGCGCCTGTGCTCTCGGTACCGTCATACACTTGGCTACTCCACACCCGGGTTACCCAATGAATGATCTAGCGCCTGTGCTCTCGGTACCATCACACACTTGGCTACTCCTCACCAGGGTTACCCAATGAATGATCTAGCGCCTGTGCTCTCGGTACCGTCACACACTTGGCTACTCCACACCAGGGTTACCCAATGAATGATCTAGCGCCTGTGCTCTCGGTACCGTCACACACTTGGCTACTCACACCAGGGTTACCCAATGAATGAAATAGCGCCTGTGCTCTCGGTACCGTCACACACTTGGCTACTCCACACCTGGGTTACCCAATGAATGATCTAGCGTCTGTGCTCTCGGTACCGTTACACACTTGGCTACTCCACACCAGGGTTACCCAATGAATGATCTAGCGCCTTTGCTCTCGGTACCGTCACACACTTGGCTACTCCACACCTGGGTTACCCAATGAATGATCTAGCGGCTGTGCTCTCAGTACCGTCACACACTTGGCTACTCCTCACAAAGGTTACCCAATGAATGATCTAGCGCCTGTGCTCTCGGTACCGTCACACACTTGGCTACTCCACACCAGGGTTACCCAATGAATGATCTAGCGCATGTGCTCTCGGTACCGTCACACACTTGGCTACCTCACACCAGGGTTGCCCAATGAATGATCTAGCACCTGTGCTCTCGGTACCGTCACAGACTTGGCTACCTCACACCAGGGTTACCCAATGAATGATCTAGCGCCTGTGCTCTCGGTACCGTCACACACTTGGCTACTCCACACCAGGGTTACCCAATGAATGAACTAGCGCCTGTGCTCTCGGTACCGTCACACACTTGGCTACTCCACACCAGGGTTACCCAATGAATGATCTAGCGCCTGTGCTCTCGATACCATCACACACTTGGGTACTCCACACCAGGGTTTCCCAATGAATGATCTAGCACCTGTGCTCTCGGTACCGTCACACACTTGGCTCCCTCACACCAGGGTTACCCAATGAATGATCTAGCGCCTGTGCTCTCGGTACCGTCAAACACTTGGGTACCTCACACCAGGGTTACCCAATGAATGATCTAGCGCCTGTGCTCTCGGTACCGTGACATACTTGGCTACCTCACACCAGGGTTACCCAATGAATGATCTAGCGCCTGTGCTCTCGGTACCGTCACACACTTGGCTACTCCACACCAGGGTTATCCAATGAATGATCTAGCGCTTGTGGTCTCGGTACCGTCACACACTTGGCTACTCCACACCAGGGTTACCCAATGAATGATCTAGCGCCTGTGCTGTCGGTACCGTCACACACTTGGCTACTGCAAACCAGGGTTATCCAATGAATGATGTAGCGCCTGTGCTCTCGGTACCGTCACACACTTGGCTACTCCACACCAGGGTTACCCAATGAATGATCTAGCGCCTGTGCTCTTGGTACCATCACTCACTTGGCTACTCCACACCAGGGTTACCCAATGAATGATCTAGCGCCTGTGCACTCGGTACCATCACACACTTGGCTACTCCACACCAGGGTTACCCAATGAATTATCTAGCGCCTCTGCTCTCGGTACCGTCACACACTTGGCTACTCCACACCAGGGTTACCCAACAAATGATCTAGCGCCTGTGCTCTCGGTACCGTCACACATTTGGTTACTCCACACCAGGGTTACCCAATGAATGATCTAGCGCCTGTGCTCTCGGTACCGTCACACACTTGGCTACTCCACACCAGGGTTACCCAATGAATGATCTAGCGCCTGTGCTCTCAGTACCGTCACACACTTGGCTACGCCACACCAGGGTTACCCAATGAATGATCTAGCGCCTGTGCTCTAGGTACCGTCACAAACTTGGCTACTCCACACCAGGGTTACCCAATGAATGAATTAGCGCCTGTGCTCTCGGTACCGTCACACACTTTGCTACTCCACACCTGGGTTATCCAATGAATGATCTAGCGCCTGTGCTCTCGGTGCCGTCACACACTTGGCTACTCCACACCAGGGTTACCCAATGAATGATCTAGCGCCTGTGCACTCAGTACCATCACACACTTGGCTACCTCACACCAGGGTTACCCAATGAATGAACTAGTGCATGTGCTCTCGGTACTGTCACACACTTGGCTATTCCACACCAGGGTTACCCAATGAATGATATAGCGCCTGTGCTCTCGTTACCGTCACACACTTGGCTACTCCACACCCGGGTTACCCAATGAATGATCTAGCGCCTGTGCTCTCGGTACCGTCACACACTTGGCTACTCCACACCAGGGTTACCCAATGAATGATCTAGCGCCTGTGCTCTCGGTACCGTCACACACTTGGCTACCTCACAACAGGGTTACCCAATGAATGAACTAGCGCATGTGCTCTCGGTACTGTCACACACTTGGCTATTCCACACCAGGGTTACCCAATGAATGATATAGCGCCTGTGCTCTCGGTACTGTCACACACTTGGCTACTCCACACCAGGGTTACCCAATGAATGATCTAGCGCCTGTGCTCTCGGTACCATCACAAACTAGGCTACTCCACACCAGGGTTACCCAATGAATGATCTAGCGCCTGTGCTCATGGGACCGTCACACACTTGGCTACTCCACACCAGGGTTACCCAATGAATGATCTTGCGCCTGTGCTCTCGGTACCGTCACACACTTGGCTACTCGACACCAGGGTTACCCAATGAATGATCTAGCGCCTGTGCTCTCGGTACCGTCACACACTTGGCTACTCCACACCAGGGTTACCCAATGAATGATCTAGCGCCTGTGCTCTCGGTACCGTCACTCACTTGGCTACTCCACACCAGGGTTACCCAATGAATGATCTAGCGCCTGTGCTCTCGGTACCGTCACACAATTGGCTACTCCACACCAGGGTTACCCAATGAATGATCTAGCGCCTCTGCTCTCGGTACTGTGACGCACCCAGTGCGTAGCAACGCAACCTGATTGTACTCCTTGGTACTCCACTGTACCGTCACGGTGCGTGTACCGTGTACCGTGCTGGCTGCTTATATTGAGTGTGACAACGTATAACTATGTTCTTTGTATCTCTGCAAAGGTCTCGTCATTTGCTAACCAGTGGTGGGTTTTGTTTTAAGCCATGTCGAGACCTTCCATTTAATATGTAGTATCAATAGAGAAGTTGATAGATGAGATAATAGGAATTCAGAGAGAGAGAGTGAGTTAGACTTCAGAGCGAGAGGGTAGCAATGGTTGCCAGACGTATGGACCGGTTGGCAGCCCTGCGCTTATAGCTAGGTGCGACAGGGTTGGTAGTACATTGCCGCCTGCATATGCTGCCTGGCTGCCCATGTTGTCGTACTGCACATTGCATGGAGGCTCGCTGTGTGTTCCATGATCAGGTTGCCTAGAACCTTTGAGATTCTAACATCCCTTGCCCTCTCTCCCAATTTCTCACGGTTGCACTCTTTCTCTCTGACGACATTACTCTCATTTCATTCTTCTCTCTATTTAAATGCATACCCTTCCCTTGAGGTCCTAAAGGAGTTTCAGCACTCACCTCTCGTATTACTCTTAGGACAAGCATATATTTACATGTATTAGATTTAAGGGGTTAATGTGAACAGCGATCTTCTTGATGAGGATAGTTGGTGAACGTTCTACATGTTCACGAGTTATATGCCCAGCTCATCATCCAATTTGTGACTAGACTAGTGCCATGTGTAAGAGCCCGACCATGCCCAGGAGTTGTCTGTAGAGGGGCGAGGACTTAGCCTTGATGTGCCTACCGAGCCAGGAGCGAGTGTAGTACCAGAGACTACAGCTCGCTCGTAGTGCCGGTATAGTAGAGTAACGTAATTTATCTGTCCTTGTGTTCTCTGCAGTCTTTTCCTGGGTTCTCGCTTTCGGTGCTGGGACTCGTTGTTCCTGTGACTTGGCCTGCTAGCTAGAACACATGGGGATGATGAGTGGGTTATATCTTTATTTTACTATGCATTGCAGCTCTCTTTAAGTTTTTTTTTTTTTTTTTTTTTTTTTTTTCTATATTCCAACTTACTTCCTCTCGGGCATAGGCTGAGAGCCTTAACATTCACCGCTTTACAATGAACAGTGAAGCCCGTGAGGTCTTGTTCCAGTCTAGGGAGTGAGACATGTGAAGCACGTAGAGTACAACGAGCACCTGCCATCTTGCCTTCACATGAGGCACGGTGCTCACTCATGGCCCGAAACGACCCCATCTCTGAAGCCATCTCGTTCCCGTGCTTCACTGTCTCACCCTCTACACTCGGACTCTCACACTTACACACACACAACGCCACCTGTTGAGCAGATAGCTCACCAGGCATTGCACCCCTATAGCATATTTTGAATATGGGAATATTCATACAGTGCTATTTAATCAGGGAACAATGAGGGTATTTTATTGACGTTTCGGTGGGCTTTGTGGTAATGCACTGATACTAGGTACAGCACAAATTCCATCCCAATAATATCTTCCCATTGATACATCGGGATTTGAACCCGGGACCTTTGGATTACCAGGCCAGTGGCAAGACCACTCCACCACACCTCCCTTATGTATGTAACACTTTACAATACACATTACTCACACACAAGACAACACTATTAATACTTTCATGTATCAATTAACTGCACTGTCGTTTTGCTGCTGTTTCCGGAGTTCTATTGCGTAGGGCGCATACGGACTCAGAGGGGAGACAGAGTGAGAGAAGCGAAGTAGCCTATGCGGTAGTAGGCTACCGGCGCAGTACTGTTGCCTGCAACCGTTTAGTTATTCCAAGTATAGATTCATTATTACAATAAGTGACTACTGTTTATGTTCCTTCCATGTGTATTATTAGGTATCTACTGGATCATGAACATCTTGTATGCTACATGCTAGTGCATGTTAGTAGGGGGACAGTTATTCTAGTGCACGCGCTTTCAAGTAGGCGTGTACATTTGTCATTTAGCATTTCACTGTCATACCTTTAGCCTGCTTCTATTCTACATTATTAGAGGCTTAATATTAACGTAGTTTCTTTAGTACTGCATTTCTTTAGTCATAACGTAACCTATAAATGTCTGAGGGAGTTTAGCCTCATAGCCTACCCCTGTTGTACACTTTCGCCGAGTTAAGGTACCTCGTTACCATAGACGATAACTCTGTAGGGCGTTGGTGCTTTTGTTGTCTGGAGCATATAGTATTTGGGACTGGAATCGAGCGTGTCGTTGTCACATAAGCCATTTCTGTCCTACGATCAAGAATCCCGAATATGTATTGCCGATCCAGCCGTAACAAAATGGCGACCTTGCACAAGATTCAGTAGTATCCTATCACATGTTTTTTGGAGAACTATTCTATGCTACCTAGTAGAGCTGGCTAGAATTTTCTTGCATATTGGAGGAATTTTTATTGTGTCATTATTGTATTGGTGGACTTGCAGATTGTTTCGTTGGGGGTGTCTAGAGTAGAGTCATTCAAGCATCTTTAACATTTTGTGAGTCGAGACTGCAATTAGTAATAAGCACTTTTTTTTTTTTATGAACAGCAATTGTATAACCAGCACTATGTCTAATGACTCATCATTTACGGGGGAGGATAACACGGTACAGCCTAGTAACCAGCAAGTACAACAGATGTTTGGGGAGGGGAGTGTTATAAGTGGAGAGAGGGATGCCCGGGCATTTTTGCAGACACCTTTGACCGAACAGCGCCTGCAGGCTATTGATTGTTACGGTCTTCGCTGTTTAGCCACGGTTTTGGGGCGGGACTGTCCTGACAGTTGGCCCAAGAAGAATTTGGTGGCATGTTTGTTGGGTGATGGCGATGGGGCGGTGGGTGGAGTGGGGTCTTGGGGGGTTCCCTCCAAGCCTTCATTCCACTCTACCCCTGAGCTGGGCCCTCAGCCAGCGAGTCTTAGCACGATGCAGCAGGAGGGTTCTCAAGGGCAAGCTGGCTTACCCGTAAACACGTCTCGGTGTGGATCCCCCATTTTGTGCTCTCCCCCCCCAGGCCTGTCCTCCTGAGATGTTATTTCAGCTAGAACTAGCTAAGTTTAAGCTGCAGGAGACTCAGATACAACAGGCTAGTATAGAACGCATAGAGGTTGCTAGAATCCAAGCCAATCAGGATGCAACCAGGTACCAGGCTGAAATGGATGTCGAGAAGTCTAGAGTAGAGACCACGGGGCGTCATCTCGGTGGTGGGCACTGGGTTACAGACTCACTTTCGCATTTAATTAAGTTAGTACCCGCATTTGATGAGACAGCAGTGACTGAGTTTTTGCTCGTTTCGAAAAGAAGTGTCGTGAGTATGACTGGCCGGAGGTTAAATGGGCAGCATTAGTTTCATCACGTCTAGTGGGTAAGGGGTTGAAAGCCTACGATGCACTGTCACTGGACGAGAGTGTAGTGTATGGACTGGTGAAGGAGGCTGTGCTCCGGGCCTACGAACTGCAACCCGAAACTTATAGATTGAAGTTCCGTGGCGTGAATAAGAAGAGCGATGTCAGTTTTATGGAGCACGCACGGGACTTAACAGATGCATGTAATAACTGGTTTCGGTCCGAGCACGCAGAGTCGGCTGAGGAAATTAAGCAACTTTTCTATCTGGAACAGTTTTACAAATGCACTGGAACCGATCTAACGCTGAACATTAAGGAAAAATGTCCCAAGACAGTAGAGGAGGCTGCCAAGATGGCAGACTTCAGATTATCATTGATTCGTGGTTGCGGTGCCGCTCAGAGGGCTGAGTCAGGGCAGAAGGGGCGCAATACCCCACCCACCAGAGTTTTCGATAATAACAAATCCTATGACACACATAACCACACTAAATGCATTGCACCTAATAACACCTACAAACACAAGCCTCTCCCGTTTACTAAAGGTCAGGCCCCTTCTTCGCCCGCACAAGGGAAGAAGCCCATTGGGGATGTGAAATGTTACAAATGTCAGAAGCTAGGCCATTATTCACGTGAGTGCCCTAGTAACACTCCCGCTAAGCCGGTGTCATTGGTTCACAGTATCGGTGTGTCTCTGAAGGCTGCAGCAACTGCCCGGGGTAGGTTGTCAGCAGCTGAGGCACACGCGGTAAAGAAGCGTACGGAAGGCTCGACACCTGTCCGGGACACTTTCTGTAGCCATCGGGGACACGGGTTTGTGAGCTGGGGGAGTGAACTACGGAGGGTTGACTTGCTGAGGGATACGGGGGCTTCGCAAACTTTGTTGAGGAACTTCACAGGGAAACCGATAAATGCGGCCAGAGTTGTTGTGGTGCAGGGTATAAATGCTACGAGGTCATACCCACTTGTGAGGTTGGAGTTGAGAGTGGGAGAGGTGTGCAGGGAGCTGGATGTAGGGATCGTTGAGTGTTTGCCAGTTGAGGGCGTCGACCTTCTTCTCGGCAACGACTTTGCGGTGCCCACTTCCGGGACTCCACCCTTAGTCGTTGCCGAGAGGGCGGCCGACGTGGATGGTGAGAATCGGGAATGGGTTGGGAGGTGCCAACAGGATGAGATGGCCTGTGTGGTAACCCGATCTCGCTCTGCGGCTCCTGCACAGCCTAGCACTCAACCTCGGGGACAGTGGAGGAAGGATCAGGAGAAGGTTGCTAAGGGCAGGAAAAGGGACATTGATTCTGCTGCACTTCTCGGTGATTCGGTACTTGGACCTATAATAAACACGGGAGTTGACTCTGGCCCAGATATGGTGTGTAACAAGGCAGAGTTGGGTAAGACTTCGCGTGAGGCAAGAGCTGTAGCGAGAGCCACTAAGGCAGTAGAGCCTACTAGCCGGGGTAATGTCTTATTACAAAACCATCTTGATGCATTGACGCCCAGGGACATTAGTGAGCAGCAGCTGCAAGACGCTAGCCTAGCTCGTTATAGCAATGGTGCCATAGAGTTGGAGGAAGATGGGGATGCGAAGCCGGGAGATTTCTTTAGGCTCAACAGGATATTGTACCGCAGATTTCTAGACCCCAAATCGAAGTGGGAGGGCGGTGCGAGGGTAGTAGACCAGGTGGTTGTTCCAAATAAGTATAGAGAGTCCTTATTGTGTCTGGCGCATGATGTGCCGGTGGCGGGTCATTTGGGGGTAACAAAAACATTGGCGGCATTGGGCAGGTTTTTCTGGTGGCCTGGGGTCAAGGCTGATGTCTGTGCATGGGTGGCTGGGTGTGCGACCTGCCAGACAACGGGGAAGCCTAACCAGACAATCCCGAAGGCACCTTTGTTTCCCATACCTGTCACCGGGCCTCCGTTCAGCAAAGTTGTAGTAGATTTGGTTGGCCCTTTCCCGCCTACTAGTAGTGGCAATAAATTCCTGTTGACAATCATGGATGTGGCTACGAGATACCCGGACGCATACCCCATGAGAAACGGCTCGGCAAAGGCAGTTGTTAAAAACTTATTATTGTTCTGTTCCCGTTATGGATTTCCACGTGAGGTGCAGTCAGACCAGGGGAGCAATTTTACATCCAAATTGTTCAAGCAAACCCTTCAGTTGCACGGTATATGTTCTGTAGTGTCGTCAGCCTACCATCCCGAGAGTCAGGGAGTATTGGAGCGGTGGCACTCGACCCTGAAGAGTATGCTACGCTGTTACTGTGCAGAACATGACACTGATTGGGATTTGGGTCTGCCGTATGTTCTGTTCGCTGCACGTGAAGTCCCAGGAGAGAGCCTGGGGTTCAGTCCAAATCAACTAGTCTTTGGCCATAATGTGAGAGGACCTTTAAGTATGGTGAAAGAGATCTGGGAGGGCGAAGAGAAGCCGGTGTCTGTACTTAAATATATCCTTGAGAGCCGGGAGAGACTTATAGGTTGCATGGCAGCGGCAGGTAATAACTTGGTTAATGCACAGGCGGTCATGAAGCACCAGTATGACGCCAAGGTGAAGCTTCGGGAGTTTTCGGTGGGTCAGGAGGTAATGTTGCTTTTACCTTTGCCTGGACACCCCCTTTCTGCCAAGTTTATTGGGCCGTATGTGGTGGCTAAGAAACTGTCCGACCTTGATTATCTCGTTGCAACACCTGACCGTAGAAAAAAACATCAGTTATGTCATGTTAACCTCATGAAAGAGTATGTGAGACGCCCCTCAGAGCCTCTCACTGTCCCTGTGCTGGCCTGCAGCGGCCAGGGTGGAGAAGGAGGTGGGGACAGTCATGCTGCTGAGGAGGATAGCTGGGACTGTGTCATTTCCGCGGAACAGTGGGCGGGGAATACTGAACAAGAGGCTAGGCAAGCTGTAAGTCACCTGCCTGAGCACCAGGGTGCTGCTGTCCTAGGCCTGTTCAGGTCATACCCCTCTGTTTTCGCCGAACACCCAGGTCTCACTACTCAGGTAACGCACGACGTGGACGTCGGTGATAATGTGCCCTTCAAGTCAGTGCCCTACCGTGTGCCCCCGGTAAAGTTGCCAGCTTTACGGGAGGAGTTAAAGTACATGGTTGAGAGAGGGATGATCACTGAAGGTTATGTGAAGTGGACATCACCCGTCACGTTGCAGCCAAAACCTGACGGCAAGGTGCGGTTCTGCATAGATTTTCGTAGGCTAAATGGCTTGACCACTACCAACCCTTACCCTTTGCCTCGAGTTGACGACAGCGTGGACAAGATAGGGAATGCAAAGTACCTTACTAAAATTGATCTTGTAAAAGGCTACTGGCAAGTACCCCTGTCGGACCGAGCTAAGCAAGTTTGTGGTTTTGTGGTAGATGGCAAGACCTACCAATGTAACGTAATGCCTTATGGGCTTAAGAACGCACCTGCCACGTTTCAGAACCTGATGAACGATATTTGTGACGAAATCCCTAACTGCACGGTCTACCTTGATGACGTGATAGTGTATGATGACAATTTTGAAAATCACCTAAGGCACTTAGAGACCCTGTTTGGGAAGTTGCACGATGCTGGGCTGGTGGTGAACCTGAGGAAGTGCGAGTTTGTAAAGGCTAC
>JBAKBP010042214.1:0-10488 GCA_037953745.1 Lithodes maja | reverse complement strand
ACACCCACACTGTCCTCTTGGTCCTTTTCTTCTTTTGTTCCTCTTGATGGATGGAGTTTGCTATTGCAAGTAGTTTTAAGACATCTATGTAGGCAATGATGCATTGTATGAGCCGCGTGTTATGCCTAATCTCCGGTTTGATTAAGGAGTTCACATATTTGAACTCCTCCAGGATGAATTCCGTTATGTTGTTCATGGTGCAGAGGAATGAGTGGGAATGGGAAAGGTGTGGTCATTCATGCCCTTTTGTACTTCCCAGATAGCAACCCCGACAGACGTGGTTGACAAAGACTGTCTTTGTCTGTGTTTGGTCAGACGGGGTGTGCCTACGATTGGCCGGAACCGGTCCAGGTACGACCTAACAAATCCCACGACGTGCGGCCTCAGCTACGCCGGTCGTGTGGGGGTGTGGCATGGGCGTGGCCTGTGTTCCCGCAAATCGGGCAGCCCATTAGGTTGAACGGGGCTATGCCTACGCACGTCGCAAACACGTACGTAGTTCACTACGCCTCCATTACGTCTGACGTAACACTGGCCCCGTTACGCTACGTCTGTCGGGAAGTGCAATAGACGTGGAAGAACGGGCGTTCATCGGCAGAAACTACTCGCGTCTTTGCGATACGCCGGACGGGAGCTGACGGGAGCAATATACGTGAATGTGTGAACCCACCATTACTCGGTTAAATTCCTATAGGATCGTTGATACATTTTGTTCTGGATATTATGTTCTGCATAGATAGGGTATACAAAAGTCAGAAGGGTAAGTGGGATAATCTTTGCCCTTTTAATTCCTATAGGTCCTTCGTAAGCTCTATACAATTGTCTGAGGGGAGCCACAATAAACTGTCAAAATACGTCGTTAACCTCAAGGAGTAAATAATGTTGCAGGAAAAAAAGAATATACTCTTCCTTTCGGACAAAGAAATATTCAAACTCGAAATATTTTAGCTTCGTGTTCAACACTTCATACCTCTACCATACATGTACACAGTTATAATGGGCAGTGACGACATTTCTTCCCTTTCTTGTGTTTACTCTATGATAACTACGTTATTTATGTGTTTCATATGATATTTTATAACTCTTAAGGTTCGGATATCACTTATCCCATTATTCATAAAATTACTATTACTTCTCTGATATATTTGTTTATTATCTCGCTTGTATTTTTTGTTTTATATATATATACGTTATTAATGTGTTTCATGTGATATTCTATGGGTCTTAAGATTTGGATAGCACTTTAGATTATTTAGTAATCAATTCAATTCCTAATACATATCCAGTATAATGGAACAATACATAATGATATTAATAAACAAAATTGTTAGCTCCTCTACTCTACTGGGCTAATGAGCTAGGGTATTGATAAGATGGTGAATCATGAGCGTCGATACAAACACCAGTCAGGAGCCAGATCTACAGTTGTAGTGATTGGAGTATTGCTATACAGTATATATACGATTGCATTCAGTTAAGAAAGGAAGTGTAACAATTGAAAGGCTGCATGCTATCTCAATTAACTCTTCTAAATACCACAGATCCTTCCTTGGCTGCATGAAATTGTCTAGATATAGCTAAACTAAAACTAAACCCAACCCTGGTACGGAGGGGGTTAATTGTCTAGATATAGCTAAACTAAAACTAAACCCAACCCTGGTACGGAAAGGGTTAATTGTCTAGATATAGCTTAACTAAAACTAAACCCAACCCTGGTACGCAAGGGGTTAATTGTCTAGATATAGCTAAACTAAAACTAAACCCAACCCTGGTACGGAAGGGGTTAATTGTCTAGATATAGCTAAACTAAAACTAAACCCAACCCTGGTACGGAAGGGGTTAATTGTCTAGATATAGCTTAACTAAAACTAAACCCAACCCTGGTACGGAAGGGGTTAATTGTCTAGATATAGCTAAACTAAAACTAAACCCAACCCTGGTACGGAAGGGGTTAATTGTCTAGATATAGCTAAACTAAAACTAAACCCAACCCTGGTACGGAAGGGGTTAATTTCGGGGGGAGCAGCACTCGCTGAGGCAGATGAAAAGCGCCAAATCTCCTCCAGTAAGAAAATAACGTGCAAGTATGTGTAATGTGAGACACATTTAATGTCTGTGGCCGTGTGTTTGAGTCAATTAGTTACGAAACGTGAATAGTTAATTAAGTGTGGGTATACCGAAGTTAAGAGGGAGGTGGGTTGACAGGTTAATATTGAGATTACACACGTAACCATATAGTTATAACTTTTAATATTCAATGAATTGAATCAAGGAACCTATTTTATGTTTATCAATTATATATTTTACTACTATATAAACTTTAACAGTGAAATCCACGCATACTCAAGACATTGGGATATATGGGCTTAGATAATTATAGCTGAATTACGAATTGAAAATGCAACAGTAAATTTGTCTCAAATGTATCTGACATAAAAATGGTACCGTACCGTAATTTACTTCCACCTTCGAATGGATCCTAAATCTGTATATTATGCTATGTTTGTTATATAATGGCTAATATGAACATGAACTACGTAACCTAATGATTATTTAATGATATGGTATTTCATTATAGGAAGAAGCTTTGAAAACATGCATAATATGCAATGGTTCGATGAGAGAGGAAAAATAGAGAGACAGAAGGGAGAGAGAAGTTATTGCTGGAAACTAAACCAGGGGGAGGAGCTTATAGACGTGAAGCAAGAAAGAAGGCAAGAAAGAGGGAAAGAGGGGCTTGTTTGAGATAGAGTGAAAGGGTGGGGATAGGGTGGGGGAGCGGGGGGCACAAATGTTACCAACACATTTCGCGATTCTCTAGCAGGCAGGTGTATCAGGACTTATGTCCACAATAGTACCTGCTGAACTGAAGGAAGATATTGTAACCCCTCTATTCAAGAAAGGAAATAAACTAGAAGTTGGCAACTACAGACCAGTTAGCATATTATGTATTATATCTAAAATCCTTGAAAGAGCGGTATACACCCAAATTGAACACTACCTCAAACAAAATGATCTATTCTATAAGTTTCAATCAGGTTTCAGATGCATGTACTCTACAGACTCCTGTCTCATCCACTTAACGGATCACATTCGTAAAGAAATGTCTAAAGGTAACTACACCGGTATGGTTCTTCTTGATCTACAAAAAGCGTTTGACACAGTAGACCATGATATCCTATGTAATAAACTACACACAATGGGCATTGGGTCTGTGAACTGGTTTAAATCTTATCTTAGTGGTAGAACCCAAAGAGTCAAAATTGATGATAATATATCTGATCCTATGCCAATTAACTGTGGGGTCCCGCAGGGAAGCATCCTTGGTCCCTTACTCTTTCTCTGTTATGTGAACGACATGGAACTGAGCGTCTCATGTAAATTATTACTGTATGCAGACGACAGCGTGCTTCTGGTTTCAGGAAAAGACCCAATAAGTATTGTCACTTCACTTTCAAAAGAACTAGAAACATGTAGTGAATGGCTAGTGGACAATAGACTATCTCTTCACCTGGGCAAGACGGAAGCCATCTTATGTGGAACAAAACGCAAACTGAAAGACATTGTGGGCTTCTTGGTAAACTGTAATGATATTCCTATAACAACAGTGTCACAAGTTAAATATCTCGGACTAAAACTGGACGCGAGTTTGTCAGGTGAAACAATTTTGGAATCTATCCTGAGTAAGTGTAGAGTACGTATAAAATACCTGTATAGACAGGTGGGATGCTTGCCCGCAGCAACCAAAAAGACCCTCTGCCAAGCGCTTGTTCAATGTCATTTTGACTATTCTGTGTCATCCTCGTACTCTGCATCATCTAAATCGGCACAGCACAAACTTCAGGTCACTCAAAATAAAATGGTTAGGTTCATGCTGAACCTAGGACCCAGATCACATGTTGGCCAGGAACAACTTCAGTCACTAGGTATGCTCAATGTCTCTGACAGGGCCAAACAAATCAGGCTCACTAATGCCTCCAAACTTTTCTATGACAGAGCACCAGAGTATCTAAAGAATGATTTTGTTAAAGCAAATGAGAGGAGTGGACATAATACAAGAAACAGGATGTTTAATTTTAAGGTCCCGAGAATCCAAGGACAGGGTAAGCATACATTCTTCTTCACTGCCATCAAAGACTGGAACGACCTACCCCAGTCAGTCCGTGAAAAGAGAACACTATATTCCTTCAGGCTAACACCTGAACCGGACAGCTGCGAGAAGGGAGCACCAAGCTTATGTCTACTACTAAATACCACATAAGAGATAGACAAACCAAACTGAAATTATTACTGATTACGGATTACTGATATTTACTATAGGATGTAAGGTATCTTAAAATAACCCCCTAGAAATACTTTCTCTATTTTTTTATTTTTTTCCAGCTAACCTAATCCCACAAGGACCCCAATGGAAATACGCCTAACAGCCTTATTGGGCTATCCTTAGTTGGAATTATGCAAGGCTGGTACATGTCATATTTGTAATATACTATGTGGTACCAACTCTTTAAATTGCTAACTTAATCAATATTATTATTATTATTATAACCTAGAGGTTGGCAGATTGGAAGCCAAAGCGTCACATTTTTCCTTTGCCCATCAACGTTCTCTTCATAATTGCTGAGGGGCACAGGGCCCTGGGTGGGGCTTTGGTTTCCCAGGCATTTGCGCTCCCTTCTCAGCTCCCCGCCATGGAGTGGCTTAGGTCACCCAGGCTTTATTGTGGTAGGCAGGGAGGGTTCTGTGGGGTCGTTTGGTTATGGCCTTGGCCTTGCTCGGGGCCTTGGGGCTGTTCGGCCAGGCAGCCTGGGGAACAACAACAACAACAACAACACACACTCTTCTTACAGACCTTACATAAAGAGCTTTTGACAGCATCAACTCAGCTAGACAATCACACTACTTGCCACACTCGACTATAGAAATGCCTTTGATGCCATCCCACGCCATAACCTAACAAACAAAATCTATAACACAAACATGCACAACAATACAAAAAGGTGGCTGGCCAACTACTTAGCAGGCAGATATGCACATTGCACATGTATCATTTGCCGTTCAGTCATCTAACATCAGAAACTTCGCAAACGTAGTCCCGCAAGGATCCATCTTGTCGGCCTCACTCTTCAATCTATACAATAGTATACATGCATGATTTACCCACACCCCACACATCTCCAATAACATAGCTTCGTATGCAGACAACATAACACACACATGTATGCACCAAGACTAAGACACAGCAACACGTCTCCTTAAACCTATCTCAACACACTACAAGACTGGTGCACTACTATCTACCTATCTATATGCTCAGGCCCATCCCCAACAAAAAATTCACACACATCTAGGTCACCCAGGAGAATACCCAGAGACCAGGGTCACCAAGGTCGCTCCAGCACTCCCCGGGCCCCCGACCACCCGGAGAGGCTCTGATCTTGGCAGGCAGACATGCAGCGGAGCCAAAGCCACAAGCCCGCCCACCACACTTCCAGGCGCACCCTTCATATTAATCGTCTCCCCGGGCCAGGCGCCTAATGGACTATTATCTACTCCAACTTGCGCCCGACCCCTTCCCCCAAATGACCACGTGTTCACTCAACTATTCACAAGCATTCTCCATTCATTCCTGTTTATTACCACTTCCTTTGCCTGATCTATAGTCATTCCTCTATCATCCAAAGCTTGTCTTACACAGTCTCTCCATCTCAATGGGGGTCTTCCTGCCCTTCTATCTCCCCTTGTATCTGACTCACATATTCTCATTGTTGTAAGCCTTTCATCTCCCATTCGCTCAACATGACCATACCAGCTCAGCACCCTTCTGTCCACTCTGGCTGACAAATGTTCCTGCTGCCCCACTCTCCTATGTATCTCTTCATTCCTCAATCCGTCTCTACGAGTAACTCCACACATACTCCTCAAGCAGCTCATCTCCATCTCATCCAGCTTTCTTCTCTCCTTTTTCTTCAGAGTCCATGTCTCAGCCCCATACATCACTGTTGGCACAACAATTCCTTGATACATTGCACTTTTTACTTTCATTCCGAGATTTCTCGTCTTCCACATACTTTCCATTGATCCGAAAACCTTCCTTCCTTCACACATTCTCTGTTTTACCTTCATTTCCATACCTTCACTCCTGCTTATCGTTCCTCCTAGATATTTAAAACACTCTACTTGTTCCAATATTTCCCCATCCAGCCTCACATCTAGATTCACCCTACAATCACCCCTATTGCACACCATTACTTTACATTTATTGACGTTCACATTCAGTTTTCTCCTCCCACAAACCACTCCAAACTCTTAGACTACCCGCTGCAATTTCTCATCAGAATCCGCCACCAATGCTGTGTCATCAGCGAACAGCAACTGATTCAACTCCCAATCTCTACCATTCTTTCCTACTAAACCCATCCTCTTCCCATAGTTCTCATTTTCACCTCCATCACCACACCATCCATAAACATATTAAACAGCCATGGTGACAATACACAACCCTGTCGCAAACCTACCTTTACCTCAAACCATTCACTCAACTCACCATTTCCTACTCTAACACATGCTCTGCTCCCTTCATGAAAACTCTTAACTGCTTCCAATAAATTTCTTCCAATTTCATAAATCCTTAATACCTCCCACATTGCTTCATGATCCACACGATCATACGCTTTTTCCAAATCCATAAAATCCCTAACAGAGTCAAATTAGCCCCAGCCAAATCCACAGCAACCCTCCTCACAAGCTGGACAGCTGAACACACAAATGCCCTATTCCTCACCATAAACAATACCCTTTAGCACACACACACACACACACAAAATCCTAGGTGTAACATATGATACTTTAATGACATTCAGACAACATATCACAAACATCAAAAACAAACAAAAAGGACGTTTTCACGTCCTCAGGTCACTTGGCCACACACAATTTGGACACGACAAAGAAACTCCCAGCACAGTATACAAACAATATATTAGATCAGTAATGGAATATGCAAGCCCAGCCTGGGCTTCCAACCTAGCTGAAACATATCACAAGACCTTACAGACCATTCAAAAGAAAGCCCTAAAAATCACCACAAGCTGTACAGCCAGCTACTACACCTACAGATCACCTACATCAAGAAACCAAAGTCCTGAAAGTCAAAGACCACCTGGACATGAGAGGAACTCAATTCCTGGCTGCAGCCTCCACAAACCAACACCATCCACTACACTACATGGCAGCATACCCATATACACTAAGGAACATCAATATAACACCCAGTACATGATATCACACACAAATACTGTCATCTCTCCCTCCCTGCCCACCAAAACAGCTTCCAGTAGCACATCCATAAGCATATCACTCGCTGTTCCATCCAGTCACTCAAAGACAACACGCACTGCATGCACGACCTCCCGAAATCCATCCTTCTGAGTCCTCCCTTCCTCGCGAGGACAGAGTCCACCTAGCCAGACTGAGATGTGAGAACATCAAGATCTTCTGAGCTATTAGAAGAGACTGGATGACTCCGTCAATGATGCCTGTTCAGGATGTAACACAGCACCCCATACTATTAAACACATCATAGTAGATTGCATTCCACGCAAAAACTTAGGCAACATAATCTACACTCCTTAAGAGCCCTGTGGGAAAGCCCAACCTCGGTCATGGCCTTCCTTATGGACTCGGGTCTGTTCGGCCAGGTAGCCTAGGGAACGGCAACAACAACAACAACAACCCCCTGCTCCGTTGGCTACCCACCCTACCCTCAGTCTCAGCAGAAAGAGGGACGTGGACTGTATTCAGCACCTTTTGGGGCGAGTAGATGTATCAATAACTTGTAATACAAGTTTTGTAGTATAATAATAGTTATAATGCGAACTGCTCTACGATTCATGGATGTCCCTTTAATTGCCGACCTTTTTCAACACGACCTGGAAACGTTTCCCACTAACCACATTACATTCCCTGATTTGTCGTTTTGTGATATTCCTGTGCCCTCTTCGCCCACGTCCCTTGACAATTGTATACCGTGGTGCCTGAGGCGACCTCAGGAGTGCCTCCTTCTAGCCGATGTGCCCACATCATTACCTCCCTATGCCCGACATACTGTTGCCCTGAATCACCTAATATGTCATACTTCCGTTACACTTATTTATATGGATGGATCTAAGAATGCCACATTGGTGGGGCATGTAGTCGTTTCGGACTATAACACTTGCCAGCATACCCTTTATCAGTGTTTGTCCATCTTCACTGCTGAACTTCAGGCCATCCAATGTGCCCTCGACATGGTAAATTCCTTCCCGAATAATGTCCCCCCAAATAGTAATTTGTAGTGACTCTCTGAGTTGCTTCAGGCGATACAATCTTTTGCACCTAGAGAGTATACGGAATATAACATTCTCCGTACGTTTCATGACCTACTAGAGTCTGGCCGTGGCATCCCTCTATGTTGGGTGCCTGCTCATGTTGGGATATGGGGGAATGAGAAAGCGGACTCTTTAGCAAAACAGGCTTGCAGGGGCACACCATCTGATGTGTACCCTATATTCCAAAATTGTGTTTGGGCAGGTTGGCAGAGGGAATGGGCAACTGTTCCGGCCACTAATAAACTTCGCAGTATTTTGGATGACATACACATTACACACATGGACATTTTATGTCATCGTCTTTGGCTCTTCTCCCATTTTGCCATCAATGTCAGACTTTGATCACGGTCTGTAATTTTTTTTGTGAATGCCCACTGTATGAAGCTCAGCGTCAACTATATATACGTACCACGTCCCTCCGCACTATCCTTGCTGACTCCGTCTTCTGCTCTTTCTCCTATGCGTCGGTTTTTGACAGCTATGTCCCTTTTGGACGAACTTTGATTGCCGCGGATCATCTTTCTCCTACTTAATTACAAATTTACTTTTCATACATTAGTTGCCTTCCTTACCTATGGCATGATATTATAGCTTTTGCCATTGCCTGTATTTTGTTTATTTAACCAGCCTTATGAGGGCTGAGGCCCAGGAGGATGATAGTATTAGTTCTTTGTCTCTCTCTCCCCTTCTCCTGTCCTCCCTCCCCCATCCTCCCCTTTCCTTTTACTGTCCCTCCTCCTTCCTACCTTCTCCTTTTACTGTCCCTCTTCCTTCCTCTCTTCTGTTATTCTCCCTCCTCCTTCCTCCCTTCTCTGTTTACACTCCCTCCTTCATCCCTGCTACACGTACTCTCCCTCCTCCTCCCTACCCACCCTGGGCCACTGTTTGGACACTTGAGCATCGTGTCTTAGAGGGAAAGTAGCCTGCTGTTTCTTCATTTCCTGTATACTCCTTTCTACTCTTACTCAGCTTCACTTCGGCTTTAGCAGCGTCAACAACCCCGCATCGCCACTAAGAAAACTCTATCACAATTTGAGAATTTCATAACCCTATTCCCTTTATTCATTGCATGAACAGTAGTTAAGTGCTTGTTTAACCTCCACATAGTTCTGTAGTTGCCGTGCATGATATTTTGTTGCTTTTCTGACTGATAAACATTGTTGTTTACATTTTGTTATCCTAGCTTGTAGCAGATGACACGCACCTCTAATCGGCCTAGCTTTGTATTTTCTTATTAACTCTAGTAGTTATCGTATTCAGTATCCTACTGTAGCCATATATATCTGTAGTTTTAGTTGTTGCTTGCATGATCTTTTAGTAACCTTTGACTGATAACTTTGTTTATCTTAATATAATCCTGCTTGACTAGCCTACAGTGACACCAGGGCCATCTGTTAATACAGTATATTAACCCCTTGTGTGCAGTTACACTTTATTTTTATATAATTTCTATTTGGTGAAATGTATAATTATTTAGTTACATATTCTATTATACCCGGTATATTTGTTTTTTGTTTGGTAGGTTATCACCCCTGGTGGCCTATTTCTGTATATTTAATTTTTTTTTTTTTCAGTTAGGCTAGGCTATCACCCCTGGTGGCCTATTTCTGCGTATTTAAATGTTTTAAATTTTTGGTTAGGCTATCACCGCTGGTGGCCTTTTTCTGCGTATTTCATAATTTTTGTTTTTGTTATTTTTTTTTCTCGGTTAGTCTAGGCTATTACCCCTGGTGGCCTATTTCTGTTTAAATAAAAACAAATTTGTTTTCGGTACGACTATCACTGCATATTTAAAATGTTTTAATTTTAAAATTTTCGGTTAGGCTGATAACCTATTTGTGCGTATTTCAAATGTTTTGTTTTCGGTTAGGCCTATTTAAGTAAGTGAAGCGACCTGAAGTGAGTGAAGTGTTTTTAAAGTGAGTGAAGTGCTTTTGAGAGAGTGAATTGATCTGAAGAGGGTGACCGTCACGATGCCTCGTGCCTGTACGAACTGCGCCGATAGGTTTGGTGCTTCCATGTTTGCTACTGCCGATCCACAAGTCTGCCGACTCTGCCAGCAACGAGAGGATTTGACAGCAAAATTGGATGAAGCCCACAACCATGAAGCTGGAATCAC
>JBAKBP010042213.1:0-10489 GCA_037953745.1 Lithodes maja | reverse complement strand
CCTACGCTGATCATCTGGTGTGTACAGCTTGGTAGTATAGGTCGTAGGTCATAGGTAGTGGGTTAGTTAGTGTAGGTAGGAAGTAGTATAGATGGATATAGCTGCATGCAGAGGTTCCAACCCTACCGAGCTGTACACACCAGATGATCAGGTAGGGGTGCAGATACTGTTTTGACCAAGTGTACATTCCGTGATTTTATGCATAGAAGTAAATATTGTATGATTGATTTACAAGAATAATTATATATATGTAAACGATAACAAGCAATCATATCGTAAAGTGATCATGTGAACTAAATACTCAATAACAAACTAAACATGTAATTTAATAATTTTCTTTGCCATTCTATTCATACAATCACGGGAGAGGACACAAACTCACACGGGCAACTGTACACAATAGAGGTTGAAATAATAGAGAAGTAAGTGGCTGCGAACTCATGTACATAAAAGAAGGTCAAATAATAGATAAAATAAGTGGCTACGAACTCATGTGGATAAAAGAGGGCGATATCTATTTATTTATTGCCTGACGCCGTGATCCCCGAAGGGGTGGCGATGTAATAAGATAAATAAGTGGATACAAACTCAAGTGGGTAACTGAACAAAAGAGATGGTGAAATAATAGATAAAATAAGTGGCTACGAACTCATATGGGTAACTGAACAAAAAGGAGGGTGAAATACTAGAGAAATAAGTGGTCACAAACTCATATGGATAACTTTACATAAAAAAAAGAGGAATTACTAGAGAAATAAGTGGTTACAAACTCATATGGGTAACTTTACATAAAACAAAGAGGAATTACTAGAGAAATAAGTGGTTACAAACTCATATGGGTAACTGAACAAAACAGAGGGTGGAATTACTAGAGCAATAGGTGTCTGCAAACTCATATGTGTAACTGTACATAAGAAGGTGGAAATACTAGAGAAATAAGTGGTAACAAACTCATGTGGGTAACTGTACTTAAGAAGGTGAAATACTAAAGAACTAAGTGCGAGGGTGGTCCACTTCCCTACTTCCTTCACCGAGCCGGATGTAGATTGTCCGAATTATGAACATTGTGCCTTAGGGTGGGTGGGTGGGTGGGGATGGCGTTATTGCAAGGGGAGGAGTAGTAGGTGGTGGGGAGAGGGTGTGGGAGGAGTAGAAAGGTGGTGGGAGTGAGCGTAGAGTAGACAATAATGGAGCAGCGGTTCGGGAATAATGGTACATAGAGTGGATGGGGAGAGTAATTGCAAGGGGAGTAATACTAGCTGGAGAGTGAGAATGAGTGAGGGAGGAATGGGGAGTGGTGGTGGAAGGTGGGGGATGAGGGGAGTAATGGGTAGAGAATATAGGTAAGAGGCGAGTTAAAAGGGGATAATAGTAGGGAATGGCAGGTAGAGATTAATCATTGAAGGTGACGTCTTGTGTATTAGGAGACTTTATTTGTCAGTGGCGATTAATGCCACTTCAGTACCGATGATGCCACTATTCAGTATATTGTGGCTATTATTAGACCATTTTATTAAGATTAGGAAGGATGTCTACTAACCAGAGAGGTGTATTACATCTCCATAAATTCGTAAACTATCATAAATCCTTCCTAAACCGACTAAAATCGTATAATAATAGCCAGAATATAAATAAAAATACCTTCACCCATACTGAAAGGGTTAAGGGTAGGTGGGGAGTGAGAGTGGGATGTGAGTTTGATAGGTAGGGAAGAGGTACCGAAGATGGGGGGATATTATTAGTAGGTGGGGAAAGAGATGGGTTGAGAGTGAGAGGGGGGAGATGTATGTGTAGGTGGGGAGCAGTTTTAGAGTTAGATGCATATGAGTAGTGTATGGATATTGGGGTAGGTGGAGTAGGCAATTGTAGGTAGTAGTAAGTGAAGAGTGAAGGTAGGTAGGTAGGTATGGAGTGGTGGTAGGGAGGTAGTGGGGAGTGAGAATAGGTGAGGAGTGTAGAGTATGTTAGGTGAGGAGCAGGAGTGGGTTGATAGTGAGATTATGTGAGGGATAGGGGTAGATGGAAGGCAGATATATATATATATAGAGAGAGAGAGAGAGAGTTTATTTGAAGTGCGCGTGTGTGTGTGTGTGTAAGAGAGAAAGTAAATTATATATATAAGAAAATCTTAAGAATCCAGGAAGAGCAAAATATGATGTCCTGGAATTAAGAGCAGAATAACCCTCAGGTAGCACACCACAATGGATATAACCTGTGTACATGACGTAGCCAATATTATGTCATGAGCTTGCGTGCATTATCCGTAACGCACTGCTTGAGGCTCTTACGCAATCGTCTAATGTTTCCACCTCCATTTAATTTATATCTGGTAGATTTTATATGCAGTTAATTGCATTTATTACTAGTGGCTTTAGGCTCCAGTATTACATTTTATAACATAGTGTATAATTGGTAGGTTGGGGGATATACAAGTTGCCGTGGTGTATGTTAAGGGAGCCCACCTTGCTTTTTTATTTTTTTTTTATCTTTCTCTCCCTCTCTCTTTGGCTTGTATCCATTCGGCCCCATTCAGCCTACTATTGTAAGACGTTTACCCCCATCCAGGTGTCGATATTTTCTTGGCGAGCGGTAGCGAGCCAGCATATAATATTTTTTTTGTTTTGACAGTAAGCTAAATTTGTACATTTTTGCGATAGAAAAATTTCTCCGGCGAAGCCGGATTTCTCCATACAACGCTGGCTCGCTTTCGCTCGCCAGGAAGAAATCGATACCTGGATGGAGAGAAATGTAAAACAGTTGGCTGAATGGGGCCGAATGGATACAAGCCAGGGAAGGAGAGAAAGATACAAAACAAAAAGCCGGTGACCCCCCTTAACTCTTTCAGTATACGAGAACGCGCCTTTCCCTTTGATTCACGCTATATTTAGACTATTTTATTCAGATTATGAAGGACTTGTGGTATTCAGAGAGGTAATTGAAGTGGACATTAGCCCCTTTAATTTTTAGAGGGCCTTCCAGACATGAATAAAATCGTCTAATTTTAGCCAGAATAAAGATAAAATACGCCTGAAAGGGTTAACCCATTCAGTACTAGGGACGTCCTTTTCATCATATTCTGGCAACTATTAGACACTTATGCAGCTTAGGAAGGACCTCTAGCAATAATAAGGCTTCAATCTATCTCAACCAACCCTTTTAACTAACACCCTGACTAACTAACAGCTGACCCTTCACAAATGGTATAAATAGTATAGTCTATTCGCTGTAAGTAGGCGAGAAATCATGACCTCTATCCACTGTAACTCAAAAAGGGATAGAGCAAATTGGCTGTAAATTTCCACATCTATTCCTTGACTGACTCTTCCCAAATGGTAGCAATATTAGTTCGATTATTCTAGTCGTTTTTGAGTTCCAGAGGTTAGAGGTCATGATTTGTCGCCTACTTACAGCGAATAGACTATAGCTCGATTTGTCTAGTTGATTTTGAGTTATGAAGGTTAGTGGTGAGGACTTTTGGCCTACCTATAATGAATAGACTATATACAATTATACATAGGTACACTCGGATACCATAGTCTGTAGCCCACTCATAGATATTAGTGGACTTTACCTATATATAATTATGGAAGTATATACTGTATATTTGGAAACGACTTCATCAACATTTGTTTCTGTACATCAGCTACAAAACAATAAATGCATAAGTGCGCGGAATTTCGATGTGAGTATCCTAGGTTCGAGTCCTTGGAGTGCCTCATGTATTTGTTGATTTAATTAATTGAGTTTAGATGTGAAGTTGGTTGGTGGAAAAAGCATAATAATTTATAGATTTATAGATAAGCAAGTTATATAAAAAAAATAATCAATCAAGATAGTTATATTTGCATAAACAAAAACGTAGAGGGTCCGAAAAATGTGCATGAGTGGGCTAGAGACCATGGCATGCGAGTGTTGTTGTTGTTGTTGTTGTTGTTGTTGTTGTTGTTGTTCCCCAAGCTGCCTGGCCGAACAGCCCCAAGTCCCCGAGCAAGGCCATAACCGAGCGCCCCCACAGAACCCTCCCTGCCGACCACAATAAAGCCTGGGTGACCGAAGCCACTCCATGGCGGGGAGCTGAGGAGGGTGCGGAAACGCCCGGGAAACCAAAGCCCCACCCAGGGCCCTGTGCCCCTCAGCAATTATGAAGAGAAAGTTGAGGGGCAAAGGAAAAATGTGACGCTTTGGCTTTCAATCTTGGTAGATTGGGAGGTCAATCCACGGAAGAGACGCCGTCACTTGAGATCTAGAAAATATATAAGTAAAAGGAATAGTCAGAGTAAGCTATGGGTATGGCAGAGATCGCTCAGTTCTCACTCCGATAGACCAGCCCATCACCACATGATGGCATGCGAGTGTACCTACCCATTACAGATAGACCAGCCAGCTGAAGTACCTGAGTGCCAGCTGTTGGCACTGGAACACGAACGTGGTTAGACATATTCGTTGTCAGCAATTAACTGTCTTGCTTGATGTTGTACTGGTTAGAGCATGTAAGTTCTGTATGTGATGTCCTGGGTTCGAATCCTGGGAGAATCGCATGATTTCGTTAATCTCATTTGGGGTGTTATTGGTGTTAAACATAATACTAACACCCCAAATTAGCTTGCGTAGTGGATGAGAAAGCGGGAGGGAAGTGACAGATGGATGGAATGTGGAAGGAAAAGGTGGAGTGGAGTGGTGGGGGTGGAAGGTGGCATTTAACATCTGAACACTGGAGCCCCAATACTGAGCTTTCACCGTATACAGTATATGGAGGGGGCGGAAGGGTGGAGGTGGTGGAGAGAGAGAGGGGCATACTTAGATTTACTTAGATACACTGACCACACCGTCCTTACGATCCAAACGAGGTGGTCAGGGTTACATTCAAAGCAGAGGGAAGTGGAGGCTAGGATAGCAGGATAGCAAGGAGAGGAAAAGGAATTAAAGAAGGATGGAAAGGAAGGGAGGTAAAATAATAGTTAAATAATGGTAGAATTAAAGTGAAGGATGAACAGAAAGTCAAAAGGAGAGAGAGGAAATGCAAAGAAACAAGGAGAAGAAAAATAAGTAAAGAAAGATGGAAAGGAAGGAGGGACAGAAAATATTAGTTAAATTAGGATAGAATTAAAGTGAAGGATGCACAGAAAATCAAAAGAAGAGAGAGGAAATACAAAGAAACAAAGAGAGGAAAAGGAAGTAAAGAAGGAAGGAATGGATGAATAGAAGTAAATTTCCCCCCCAAGGAGAGAAAGCCATAGGAGGGTGGTTGGAGGAAGGCTTGACATAATATTGTTCTACCCTTGCCTATAATTTACTCCTTTCTTTGTCTTGCATTCGTGTCTCTGTCTCCTTTCGTTCTTTCCCTATTGTTTTCCTGGCTTTCCTTTCTTTTTCGTATGTTCGTGTTGTGACGCATGCCGAGTATGAGCATGCTGTACAGAACGCTCAGTCAGACCCCACTCTCGCTAGGATCGTCAGGGCAGGAACTTTGGCTGTAGTCTGTGTAGAGTTTCCTAACTTAGTTTATGTGAGCCGTTGTACTATAAGTATTATAAATATGTATTTTGTTTTCATCTGAGTCAACGAGTTCTATTTTATATCATTAGTTATAAGTGTTGTGTGTGGGACTTATTGGTAATGATGAGAGGAGAGAGAGTGCGTAACGGGGGGCCCAGTGAGTGCGCCATGCGGCAGGTAGGCCTAACTCCCCTCCTTCCTCCTCCCTCTTCAGCGCGTGGGAAATCCTTTGCCGATCCCAGATTGAGAGAGAATATTACGTAATGATTGCTAGTGGGCGGTCCTTAGTAGTTGGCGATATGCTCACTAGAGGGCCGAGTATAAAAAGGGAAGTCTAGCCGCATTGTCCTTAGAACTCATCAGGCAGAGCGACTTCTCATATCCCTTGCAACTATCCATATTCTTCCGACTGATGTGAACTTTCTCTACTCTCTGAACAGCCTATCTTCTTCTCTTCTCGTCCCTTTTTAACCAATGACCCCTTTGGTGCAGATTTAGTCAGCCAAAGTATTATCGCTTGAGTTCTCACGAGATAAGTGCCTGTTAGATAGCCTATTTTTGGAAGGGTTAACTAGAATAGGATTGATTGATGTTTGTTGCACTCGTATATGCATTTCCCTGTGTGCGATTATTCATGTTCCTGTTTTCTGCTGGTTTAGGCAATGCTAGACTGGGATAGGGTTTCTGAGTTGTGATTTCCTATGAGTACTAGGTTGCGGTTGAACCAGTACAATTGCAACGGAGACGTGGAACGCCTAGGTGGTCTTTCTGACTGTGTACCGTGGGAGTTTAGCACTGTGTTGCGAGTGAGGGCTTTTGCCTCTGCCACCCAACACTGTGCTATCTCATTTGCTTGACTTTGAGAGGATCGCCAGGAGAGAACCAGATACTAGTGATCTGGATCTCTCAAGAGAGCATCCCGTCAATTAACGTAATTTGGCCGCACAGTCTTAAGGACCTCGCTAGGCTACGAGCCGCTTGCTCAGCCATTGTCTCTTAACCTTATGTATCCCAGCTAGACTTTGCTCGACCAGCAGATACAGCATAGTATTGAAGCTTCTCCTTATGTATGTTATTATTTATGCACTATTGATTTCATGTGTGGCACGCTTAGCTACTTTAGAGATTAGTGGCCCACGAGCACAATCCTAGTAGGCTATTGCCAGTGCATTGTCGGAGTACTTCTTCTTAATGTTTGCCATTTACCATTGTTTATTCTTATAATTCTTCTTATGTCAACTTAAAGCCTTTAATTGCCAGTGTGTTACTTATTGAATTGCTGTTCAAAATCCGATACTTACTTCTTACGAGTATTCGAGAAGCATCTAACTTTATCAGAAGATTCCTTGCTTGATGCTCGAGGACTATTGTTTAACGTAACGTAATAGTGCCGATCCGAAGTAGAGGGTGGAGGACTTCTTAAGTTCTTAGTTCAAGGGTGGATTACTTCGGCTTCGGCCAACACTATTCTTTAGTGTTGTAGTACTTTCTTCTTTGTTTGATTGTTGACCAGACTAGATAACTCCCGTCTTGTTATTAGTCTGTTGTGTGAAACGCTAGTACCGAGTTCTTGTATACCCCGTTATAGCAGATAGAACTCTGGAGGGTAGTGGCGTTTTTTGTTCGGCTGGCAGTACTCTGGGGTTGGGATCGTGTGTTTCCGTTGTGGCAGCGAGCCATACTCGAGTCCTGTGTAAGAGCCCTAGTGTACCCGAGTGCCCGGTCGTAACAAATGGCGACCTTGCTTAGGATTTTGTGAACAGTATAATTTTTTGCAGAGTTGTACAACATTTGTTTGTTCGTACTTTAGCGTACATATTGAAGAATATTTTTTTGTAAGGCAATTAGGAGAGCATTTAAGAGACTCCAGTTAATTTAGTAATTAGTGCTTACATAAGGGAGTTTAACACTTTTGTCTCGAGAATTTTTTGTGAACTTCAGTATGTCGTGCCCTAGTACTGACGAGAAGCGAGAGATGCCATTTGAGGAGGTGCCGTTAGTAACTAGTGAGGAGGATGCTAGACTTTTTGTGAGTAAGCAGTACCATGTGACGGAGGGGAGGCTGACTGGGGTGGATATTTATGGCTTGCACCTGATAGCCAAGGTTTTGGGCAGATCCAATGTAGGAGGGATGTCCAAGGGGGAGCTGATTTCCTGGGTGTTGCGTGGGCGACATGGGGTTTCGGAGGAGAGGGCGTTTGGGGGGGTTCCTCCCCAGATCCCCTCTCACTCGACTCCCACAGTGCCGTCCACTCAGTTGCCGGAGGTTAGCACTCTCCCACAGAGGGATGAGAATTGGAAGATTGGAGTGCCCTCGGGCGGTGCGTATGGTGGTTCCCCAGTTCTTGCCCCCCCTCCTTCAGTAGTGGCAGCTCCCTCTTCCTGCCTGTCTCCAGATATGATATTTAGACTTGAGCTTGCTAAAATTGAGTCTAGGAAGTATGAGATTGAGGCTGAGTCTAGGAAGCAGGAGAAGGAGATTGAGGCTGAGACTAGGAGGCAGGAGAATGAGACCAGGAGGCACGAGGCTGAGCTTAGATACGACTCAGAGAAATATTGTGCTCAAATAGATTTAGATAAGACTCGTGCAGAGTCGACAGGGATTCGGATGGGCCGTGAGGGCCAAGTAAGAGAACAGTCCTTGTCCCACTTAGTCAAGTTGGTGCCGGCATTTAGTGAAACTGAAGTCACAGAATTTTTTAATCGTTTTGAGAAGAAGTGTAGGGAGCATAATTGGCCTGAAGAGAAGTGGGCAGCTCTGGTCTCCTCAAGACTTACGGGTAAGGGTCTGAAGGCTTATGATGCACTGCCTTTAGAGTCTTGCATTGACTACCCAGAATTGAAGAGAGCTGTCCTACGGGCATACGAGTTGCAACCAGAAACATATCGATTGAAGTTTCGGGGTGTTACAAAGACTAGGGAGGCGACCTTTCTTGAACATGCCCGGGACTTAAAAGATGCACTTACAAACTGGACACGTTCTGAGAAAGCTGAGACGGCCGAACAGTTGACTGAGCTGTTTCTGCTCGAGCAGTTTTATAAGTGTACAGGTGCAGAAATGACTTTAACTATTAAAGAAAAGAATCCAAAAACTCTACAGGAGGCAGCTGAGATGGCTGACCTCCGGCTATCATTAATTCGTGGGTGCGGGTCTGCCCAGCGTAGTGAGGCAGGTAACAAGGGGCGTGACGCCCCACCCCCCCGAGTTAGTAATATATCTTATGCAAACAAGTACAAGAGTTACGATACCAAGACTGACCACAAGACTAGCACCGTCCCATTTAAGAAGGGGCCGGGCCCTTCCCAGTACCAAGGGAAGCCCAGAGGGGAGTTGGAGTGTTATCATTGTCATGAAAAGGGGCACTTTGCAAGAGTCTGTCCTAGCAAACCACCTACAGCAGCTGTGTCTTTGGCCTGCAACATTGGTGTGTCTCCGAAGTTTTCTGAGTTTGCCCGGGGCAGTTCGTCAGAGGCTGAGGCACAGCCAATGCAGAAGCACCTGGGAGGCTCGAACCCTGCTCAGGATGTTTTTTGCGACCATAGAGGACGGGGTTGCGTGATGTGGGCGGGGCGCAAGCATGGAGTAGAGGTCTTGCGTGATACAGGTGCTTCCCAGACTCTGATGAATAACTTGACTGGCTACCCTATAAATGCGGCTCGGGTGGTAGTGGTGCAGGGTATTAATGCAACTCGGTCATACCCGCTGGTGCGGTTGGAGTTGGAGGTGGATGGTGTGACACGTGAATTGGATGTCGGGATTGTGGAGAAACTGCCAGTGGAGGGCGTCGACCTTCTTCTCGGCAACGACTTTGCAATGCCCGCTTCTGAGGTTCTACCCTTAGTCGTTGCCGAGAGGACGGCCGACGTGAGTAGGGAAGAGCAAGAGTGTGTCGAGCGGTGCCAGGCAGAACCCATGGCGTGTGCTGTCACCCGAGCTCGGGCAGCTAAAGTGTCACAGCCTAGTCCTCCGTCTTCAGACCAGCAGAGGAACGATCAACAGGAGGAGGCTAAAGCTGGAGTTGGTTTTAAGAGTTTTGACTCGGCGGCTCTCCTGGGTGATTCAGTATTGGCACCTATGTTAGAGTCTGGAGAGGCCCCAGGACCTGTCACAGCTAGTGAGGAGGTAGGGCCGGAAGAGACTCCGAGGCAGCAACGTTGCACACGGAGAGAAGAAAGGGTTGCTCAGTTTGATATTGGGGAAGGACTTGGGTTGCTTCGGAAGCATCTAGACAAGTTGGTTCCCTCAGATATTTGTAAACTGCAGTTGGAGGATCCGGAAGTTCAGAAGTGTGGTAATGGTGCTGTCGAGATTAAACACGAGGACGGGGAAGCATGTCATGTGAACCTGTTGGAGGAGTTTGTGAGGCAACCACCTGAGCAGCCTACTGTCCCTGCGTTGGTCTGCCGCGGCCAAGGTGGAGAAGGAGAGGGGGGTAGTAGGGCACAGGTGGAGGAGAGAAGGGATTGTCATGTCTCGGCGGAACAGTGGGCGGGGGACACGAGTCTGGTGGCTGTGGAAGCGCTAGAGCACCTGCCTGAGCAGCAGTGTGCAGCACTCCAGCACCAGCTCGGTTCATACCCCACTGGTCGTGCCGAGCCCCTGAGTCTCACAACTCGGGCGGTGCAAGATGTTCCACGGGCAGGTCACGTGACTGTTGAAAGACCGTTAGCCTCGTTGTTTCGGTGGTTTAAGGTGGGCGACGAGGCTTTGGCATGGTTGCCAGGTCAGGGTCGACCCATGGCTGCCAAGGGTGGTGGTCAAAAGGAGGACATTGAGCAGATTGGTAAGGTCGGCTGTGGTATCGCAGTGCCCGGTCGTCGCATAGCCTCCCAATGCTGCTCTAGTCTAATGCAACAGCCCTACCATAGACCGACTGTATCTGGCCATGTCGCTGAAAGCGGTGATGCTGCGCAGGCAGATGTCGTCACAAGGAATGCGGGGGTGCGCATGTACGGTATCGGCGGGGAAGCCTTAGCAATAATGAACTGTGGG
>JBAKBP010042212.1:0-10491 GCA_037953745.1 Lithodes maja | reverse complement strand
CTGGGTAGTGTGTTGAGTAAAGATGGGACTATGGATGAAGAAGTGCGGGAGAGGGTACAACAGGGAAGAGGGTTGTAGGAACGCTAAAAGCTGTAACAAGAAATAGGGTGGTCAGTATGGAAGTGAAGAAGTCCTTGCATGACAGTGTGGTAATCCCGACACTGACTTACGGAAGCGAAGCATGGACGTTGATTGAGAGACTCAGACCAAGAGTGAGAGCAGTGGAAATGAATTACTTAAGGAGTGCGTGCGGAGTTACATGGAGGGATAGACAGACTAATGAGGAAGTAAGAAGGAGGTGTGGTGTGGAGGTAGATGTGCTGGAAATTGTGAAAAGGAACAACTTGAGATGGTTCGGCTAGGGGAGGTGTGGTGGAGTGGTCTTGCCACTGGCCTGGTAATCCAAAGGTCCCGGGTTCAAATCCCGATGTATCAATGGGAAGATATTATTGGGATGGAATTTGTGCTGTACCTGGTATCAGTGCATTACCACAAGCCCACCGAAACGTCAATAAAATACCCTCATTGTTCCCTGATTAAATAGCACTGTATGAATATTCCCATATTCAAAATATGCTATAGGGGTGCAATGCCTGGTGAGTTATCTGCTCAACAGGTGGCGTTGTGTGTGTGTAAGTGTGAGAGTCCGAGTGTAGGGGATGAGACAGTGAAGCACGGAACGAGGTGGCTTCAGAGATGGGGTCGTTTCGGGCCATGAGTGAGCACCGTGCCTCATGTGAAGGCAAGATGGCAGGTGCTCGTTGTACTCTACGTGCTTCACATATGTCTCACTCCCTAGACTGGAACAAGACCTCACGGGCTTCACTGTTCATTGTAAAGCAGTGAATGTTAAGGCTCTCAGCCTATGCCCGAGAGGAAGTAAGTTGGAAAAAAAAAAAAAAAAAAAAAAAAAAAAAAAAAAATATGGAACGTATGGAAAGCGAGAGAATGACTAAGAGGGTGTACGAGAGCGAGGTGGAGGGACAGAGAGGGAGAGGTAGACCGAATGAGAGGTGGAAGGATGGAGTGAGGAAGTACATGAACGAAGGCGGTGCTGGTTGGGGGAGGGGCGTCGACTGACTGGGGACAGAGGTGCATGGGGGCGGTTCGTTCGTGGCCACCCCTTCGGGGATCACGGCATCAGGCAATAGATAGATAGATAGATCTTGAATAGTGCCTGGAGGATTTGTCGTTCTTGATATTCTTGTGTTCGCGAGGGACATGCGAATCTGACGTGGTTACATACTTTGGCTAAGGTGACGTCCAGAAGTCCTTCATACACTACTTGCTCGAGTTGGCACATTTCTCTGATGGAGAGCATGTGTTCCTCGAAGGAGTCGTAAAGGTCGAGATGAGCAGTGATGTGGTGTGGGAGGATATGTTGTATAATGCGGTGAACATCTGTTCGTTCTGCTGTTCGGCATCTTGATGGCTATACGCGGTTCTCGCGTATCTATATAGGTGTACGAGGGTCGCGTTGATGTCCCCTTCATACTTAATCTCGTTGATTTTTTGTTTTTGGGCGACGGGAAAACCCAAAGTTGGCCCTAGGACCTGGATCACGAGGGATCGAAACTGGTTCCAGGTAAGCTCGGCGTTACCTGTTTGGCTACTTGGGAAACGGCTTTTCCCAAGTGCATAATGTGCAATGATGCGACGGCGATTTTCTCGCGATCATTTTGGTGTGCCAAATCTAACACTGGTTCTACTATGTCCAAGTAAGTGGCGATATCATATGTTTCTATCTCAAATTTGGGAATGTGAGTGTAAGCGCGCGCTGTTGTCATATTCGCGATGCTACAATGCTGCTATTGTTCTGCAACATGAAATGCACTGAAATCTTCTATCCGAATCAAGAACCACCGCTGCCGCCAATGTTATACCCTGATTTCATTCAGGATTAACGATTGTGTAGGTGAGTTCTGCAAGACTGGAATATCTGGTTTCATATACATACATGCGAGGAATCATTACAATAACTAGCATGGGGTACATACTTATCCTTCGTAATGTAGAGAGATAAGAGGTGTCTTCCCTCTTTTTCTTGCTCTCAGAAGGTTATCATAGTTAAACATATACAGTATAATTATATATATATATATATATATATATATATATATATATATATATATATATATCCCTAATACAATAAAACATGGTTTGCAGTTATGTTACTATAGCTTACGTCGTATAAATGGGGGCATGGTGGTTACATAATTTATTACAGGGCGGACATAATCATGATCCGGTTCGTTGTGCACTGGAAGTTAAGGTGTCTTGAGATCGCCTCGTACCTATACACAATGAAAGTATTATAGTCTGCATGGTTGGTATCTGATTGAATACATACTTAGTGGGCACTTCAAGAATGTCAGGGATTGGCTGCTGATCTGAAATCATAACAAGAACAACACAAAGGAGAATGGTATACTACTCCAGGTAACGTCTATCCTGAGGAGTGGTAGATCGTCTCAACATAATCATTTCAATTTCCAACTCTCGAATGTAGATTCGCAGTCGGGGATGTTCTCTCATCTGAAGCAATACTAATAATAGCATATAAAGGATAGGGGACCGGGGATCCTGCTGGGGGTGGAAGTTTTTGCTCCCAGGAATTTTCGTTCCTGTGGTATTTTAATAGTACTATGAACGATATTGATACGGTCACATTATACGGGCACAAATGCAGTTAGTCGGGCTTTCATGGTAGGATATTTATCGAGGCGATATATGAATATCTGTACAGTATGGCACTCTACAACTTGAGAGTGCTGGAGAAATGACCGGAATACGACTCGTCTGGTGAAGCGGAATACGATTTGACGTTTCAAGTGGAATACGACTTCAGAGTGCTGGAGAGACAAGCGGAATACAGCTTGTCTGGAATAGCGGAGTATGACTCATTTTGTCAAGCGAATTATGACTTGACACCTCAAGTGGAGTATGTTGAGCTGAGTGAGCTGTCGGCTGATGGTTTGCTCAGAGCTTGTATCCGCGTTTTACTGCTCTTCCTTTTTCGATGGTCTGGGGTAAAAAGTTCTTGAATTCCTGTCCTCCATCTTCCTTAGGCCCTTTTGGATAAGGGAGGCAGGTAAATGTGATATGAATGGCAAGAGGACTGATAAGAAAAGTTTATCGGTACCCGGGGAGGTTTGGGGTGGAGACGGGGCAGGGCTTGGTGATGTAGCAAGACGGGGCAGCTGGGCGGAAGAGCCGGGCTTTGTGGGGTTGTCAGTAGGCTTTGAAGAGAATGGGAATTGGTGGGTAGCTTGGCTATTCTCACCTAGTGCCACTACCACTGATGCAATTTTGTCTTGGGGGTGCAAATGTTAAGGAATGAGGTTAAATAGATAGGTTAGACTTGAAGATAAGGTAGGATTAAAATTAGATTTACTTTATAAGACTTGGGTAAGGCTAGGTTAGACTTAAAGATAGGTTAGGATAAGGATTAGTTGAACTTTAGATGACTTAGGTGAGCTTAGGTTAGACTAGGTGTAGACAAATCAACTCTGGGTATGGATAAAGTGACGAGACAAAACCACTTTTGGGCGAAAGGATATGTAGACAAAAACACTTGTGAATTAAAGCAAAAGAGACTAGCGGCGAAAATACTACAACGGGGGAAAAGAGGAGCATATGAAAGGGCTTGTGAACGAAAAGACCTTATAAACCCTGAAAATTGGCACTCCCTCCCCACTGGCCGGACCAAACACGCTCCTCACATTAAAAGATTAACCTTGGTCCACACATATTGAGGGCAGGGGTGAGAGATCTGTGTGTGTGTGTGTTAGTCAGTTACTTGTTCGTCAAGGGGAATCCACGCAATGCGAGCTAAGCTCATTATTATCGCGCCTCCTTAACTGGGAATGTATTGCGTGAAATGCATGTTAAGTGTTTTATGTACTGTTGGAATGGCTGTGGATGTGTGTGTAGTCTGTATTTAGCCAATTGGCGACATCGGAAACGAAGGCTTAGGGTGGATCTATATGGTACCATTCCCACTATAGACGGTACCGTCTCGCCCGAAGGCTTAGGTAGCCATCAGCTTAGGTGAACCATATGATTCCCATCTCGCCTTGTACCATTTTTGCCAACCCCAGATGGGACGTCACAACGTCGTCCACTTATTCCAGGTACCTATTTACAGCTAGGTGAACTGAGGCTAACACATGAAAGGAGACAAGCCCAATTTGTCTCCGCCCGGCCGGGGATTGAACCCCCGACCCCTCGCGTGTGAGACGAGAGCTCTACCTACTAGGCTACGGGCTGTGTGTGTGTGCGTGTGTGTGTATGCGAGAGGGGGAGAGTGCGTGTGAGAGTGAGATAGAGACAAATGATAAACTAATCATGTGTGTGTGTGTGTGTGTGTGTGTGTGTGCGCACGAGGGAGAGAGCGTGTGTGTGTGAAAGTGAGATATAGAAAACTGATACACTAATCCTAATAATTAATAATAATAATAATAAACGGTTTATTAAAGAATGGCAGCCTCATGAGCTGAAAATACTCATTTTACAATTTAGTGGATGAACATGAGATGTACAGATATGAGGATGGTAAGCTTAGTTTACAAACAAAATAAATAAATACAATAATGATGCATGTGCAGAATACAAATTATCATAAAATAACCATGAGAGTAAGTGATATACAGTACATATACACATTTAATTACTTACTCATATGCAGAACATACGTATATACACGTACGTGCGCACATACATATACATACATATATAGGAACATAAGAACATGCAGTAAGTGTGCACATGTCCGTATACACAAACGCTCACGTATGCACATAAACATACATACATACAGAAACTGTTTTGGTATGGTCAGGGTAAAGAGGGTGCAGGTACTACAATGGGAGGTTAATCCTCGGTAGTGTGTGTGTGTGTGTGTGTGAGTGTGTGTTTGTGTGTGTGTGTGTGTGTGTGTGAGTGTGTGTGTGTGTGTGACAGAAGGCGAAATATGGAAGAGCTGGGCGTTCTATTGTTAAGGGTGGAAATACATGGATGAAGATACGCGAACACTTAATAATAGAAAATGCTTATGCATAGATTTATAATCAGAAGTTGCGCTAGTGAGCAATATGTTCTCGCTCATATGTACGTATATTTACATACATATGTGCATATGACCATATAAATACACGTACAGTACATATATATATTATATACCTTATATTCTCAACCGGGCTCGAACCATTGACAGCACATACACACAGACATACATATACATAAATATATGCACATTACATGCATATATGCTCTTCTCTTATCCTACCTGATACTCTCAGCCGGGCTCGAACCACAAACAGTATACACTATAGACACATATATTGTGACGTTAACCACTCCGTTAGAACCGCATGGCTTGTCCTACAGTGACTCGCTAGGATCGCCAGGGCAGTTGATGGGGCTACAGTTTATGTATTAGAGTGTGCTTTATTTCATATGAAAGCTCGTGTCATGGGCAGTCCAGAAAGGCTCTTTGTTTTCGCCCATGTCAAGGCTTTATATATCTAATCGTAAAGTATATGTTTTATCATTAACTAGTAATGATGGGATCTGGGAGAGAGAGAGAGAGTAGAACAGAGTGAGAGGGGGCGCGCAGTGTTTTTTGTCCCGCTCGATGACGTCACGGCTGGCTGCCTCGCGGGGGTTGGTGGAGAGAGGCCCTTACCATGCTGCAAGCTCTTGTTAGTGGCTAGATGACTTGTAACCGCTGTTTCCCCACGCACCTCGAGCTAGTGCGAGTATATATACAGTTCCTCGCCACTCTCTCCCTCAGATCTGGTTTCTAGAACGCACCCATCTTTTTTTCCTTGCTATCTATCCCCGCTCCGTACCTGAGAATCTTTTCCTCTGCCTATCTCTCTCATTTTCCATATCTTTCACCACCTTTTATTAATATTATACCCCCTCTGGTTAACTCTGCAAAATCAGCTTCATGCTGGCCAGTTGTATTGTGCGTTAAGGTCTGATATAACCCATGTATGTTAGTTGTTAAGATAAGTGGATCACGAAGCATTGGTTGGCATTTATATTGTTTAGTACTGCTTCCTTTAGTTATTAGTGTTCTGCTGGATTAGATAATGCTAGACTAGGAGTCTGATATTATAGGTATTGTTTCCTATGAGTGCTGGCTTCAGTTAAAAGCGGCACGACATACCTGAGAACTGGAGTTGATTGAGTAAATTCTAGTCTGTGTGCCATTGAGAGTAGAGCATGCACGAATGAGGGTTTTTTGCCTATACCATTCTGCACTGTTCTAGTCTCGATTGGTTGTCTTTGAGGTACGCCAGGAGAACGCTTAATACTTCGGTATTAAGGTTTCTCAAGAGAGCTACCCTTCATTATAACGTAATATTTGACGCACAGACTTGAGATTTGCACTAGGCTATGCAGCATGCCATGCGCACCAGTATCTCGTATCATTGACTCTAGCTAGACTTTATCAGTCACAGTAGAAATTAAGTATATTAACCTAATTACTCTTTTTATGCATACCCATTTATGATTACACAAGCATTTCGCAGCCTAGTTTGATGTATTGAGACACAAACGACTTAGGCTCTTTTTGTTGATAGGAATACTGCATTGTCGTGGCGATTATTATTAGTGTTGCAGTGTTTAGGATATTCTTGGCTCCGACGGCATTATATATTCTGCCTTTTTGTGTGCATAGCCTGCACGAGCATTGTTCCGCTGCCTGCCTTTTTGGGTTCCATTTCCGATACGAGCATCTTTATAGCATCTAACATTTAAAGAAGATTCCTTGTTAGTGTTGAAGGACTTTAGTGCACTTTCTTTCATGCAGGAGTGCCTGACATTTATTGATTAAAGTAACGTAAGCTGTAACTTCTCTTACCACCTTACTTTGCATACCATAACCAAGCACCTTCGGTGATAGGTAGTAATAGGCTGTTTTCACATAACATTAAGCCTAGAGTAGACGCACATTTATTGAGTTTGATAGCCTATTATTGCATATAGAACTCTGTAGAGTATTTGTGTTCTTTGTTCACTGGGGATATACATCAGAGGTTGGAGCTAGCGCTTTCCGTTGTAACATTTATGCCATTACTAGTCCAATGAATAAGAGCCCTGATATATTTGAACCCCAGTCGTAACAAATGGCGACCTTACCTAGGATTTGGTGAACCTACATTTATTAGCAGGGAACATTTGTTGTTTTGGAGAATATTTTGCGGGGATCAGCAAGAATAATTTTTTTTTGCAACATAGTATAGCCCTTGAGTATTTCCGAGAATTTTTGTGTGTATATTGAGGTATAAGAGTTTGGGGTACTTCTTTTCTGAATATTGAGGTGGGAAATTTTTGTGAGCATCATGTCTTATACCGGATCAGAGGAGAATGGAGACACAGTACGTAATGTCGAAACTGAGGAACAGCAGTATGATGATATGGTTAATCAGGTGAACTGTGAGGAGGATGCTAGGATATTTTTGCAATGGCCTGTTACTGCCGAGCGGTTGGAGGGTATGGAGCGGTACGGTCTTCAATGCCTGGCCACAGCTATCGTCATGCGGGTACTAGCGGCATGACCAGGGATAACTTGATAACGTGTGTACTGGGCAGGGTGACTGGTGAGCGAGATGGGTTGAGTGCTCAGAGCCCTTCGGCCATGCTTCCCCTACACTCGACTCCCAGCCATCCCAGTAGTTTGCTGACCCCAGGTACGCTTCCACAGTTGGGTGGTGACTGGCAGGGTGGGTTGCCCCTGGGGGGACCACCGGTAATTTCAAACATTGTAGCACCTTCACCTCCTCAAGGGTTAACTTCAGAATTATTGCTTCAGCTCGAATTAGCTAAGATCGAAGAGAGAAAGGCTATCAGGGTATCTGAGCTTCAGCTTCATCAGCAATTAGAATTAGCCAAGATAGAAGAGAGAAAAACTAACAGTCAAGCAAAAATCCAAGCTGAGTCGACTAGGTACTGTGCCGACATGGACGTAGAGAAGTCGGGAGTAGAGACAACGGGACAGCGACTTGGGGCTGGTAACCGTGTTCATGATCAGTCTCTCTCGCACTTATTGAAACTGGTTCCGGTGTTTGATGAGAGTGGTGTAACAGAATTTTTCACACGCTTTGAGAAGAAGTGCCAGGAACACCAGTGGCCAGAGAATAAATGGGCAGCACTTTTATCCTCTAGATTAATAGGCAAGGGTCTTAAAGCCTACAATGCGTTACCTTTGGAGTTATGTATTGTGTATGAGGATCTCAAGGAGGCTGTCCTGAGGGCTTACGAATTGCAACCAGAAACGTACCGTTTGAAGTTCCGGGGTGTAACTAAGGGAAGAGATAGCACCTTTTTGGAACACGCCCGGGACTTGTCCGATGCTATGGGGAACTGGCTCCGATCTGAGAAGGTCACAACATTTGATGAAATTAAGCAGTTAATGATGTTGGAGCAGTTCTTTAATAGCACGGGCGGTGATCTAACTTTGAACTTGAAGGAGAAAAACCCAAGAACTCTAGTCGAAGCAGCAGAAATGGCTGATCGAAGGCTGTCGTTGATTCGGGGTTGCGGGTCCTCACAGAAGTACGATGTAAGTGCTAAGGACCGTTATTCTCCCCCTCCCCGTAACAATGACACATTTAAACAGAAGAGCCATGAAACTAAAACTGAATCCAAACCTTACACCACACCGTATGTGAAAAGTCAGGGGCCTTTTACATCACAGTATAAGCCGAAAACCGAAATTTATGTGTTTTAGTTGCCACCAGGAGGGTCATAAGGCAAATGAGTGCCCTAGTCGACCTCCTCCGGCAGCCGTGTCTTTTGCTCACGGCATTGGAGTGTTCAAGAGGACATCGGAGTTTGTTAGAGGCATTTCTTCCGAGGTAAATACACTGCCAGTGCAGAAGGATCCGGAAGGCTTATTCCCTGTCCGTGATGCCTTTAGTGACCACATGGGACTCGGTTGTGTGGAGTGGGGGGGTAGAAGACATGAGGTGAGAATTTTGCGTGACACTGGGGCATCGCAAACACTGTTGAGAAATTTCACTGGTAAACCTGTCCAATACGGCGCGGGTGGTTGTGGTTCAGGGAATAAATGCAACAAGGTCATACCCGCTTGTAAGAATGAAGGTGGAAGTTGATGGTGTGACTCGGGACCTGGATGTAGGAATTGTGGAGAAGTTACCTGTTGGGGGCGTCGACCTCCTTCTCGGCAACGACTTTGCGGGACCTACTTCTGAGGCTCCACCCTTGGTCGTTGCCGAGAAGCCGGCCGACGTGAGTAGGGAGGAGCAGGAGTGGGTTGAGAAGTGTCCGGGGCAGCCTATGGCGTGTGTTGTCACCGGAGATTCTGCATCCAGGGAGTCACATTCTGGTCAACAATCTTTAGATCAGCGGAGGAAGGGTACCGAGAAGGGGTTGAAAGTTGATTCGGTTGAGAGTTTAGTATCAGCGGACATTCTCGGGGACTCATTATTAGGACCACATTTCGAGTCTGGAGAAGACCCAGTAACTGTTCCTGAAGGGGCAGAGGATGGGCTTAAAAAGACGAAAGAGTTGAAGGAGGACAGTGATGCACAGTCGGGAGATGTAGCAACAAGGTACCCTGACGCGTACCCTATGAGAAATGGGTCAGCGAAGACGGTGGTCCGAGGCTTGCTAGTGTATTTTTCCCGGTATGGTTACCCGCAGGAGATTCATGTTGTTTTGTTTGCTGCACGGGAGGTACCTGGGGAAAGTTTGGGATTCAGCCCTAATGAGCTCGTCTTTGGACACCGTGTCAGAGGGCCTCTCCATATGGTTGAAGAAGTATGGGAGGGCGCAGACAAACCTTGTTCTATGCTCAAGTGTGTCCTCAACAGTCGAGAACGGATGTTGCGCAGTCTGAAGTTGGCTGGCCGTAATTTGACTAGCTCTCAGGCCCTCATGAAGGACAGGTACGATCTCAAGATTGAACTCAGTGAGTTTCACGTGGGTCAGGAGGTGTTGATTCTACTGCCCCTTGTAGGTCACCCCTTATCCGCGAAGTACACTGGTCCTTATAGGGTGGTGGAGGAGCTATCAGACCTGGATTACTTGGTAGCCACTCCAGACAGACGGAAGCGCAATCAGTTATGTCATGTTAATCCCATGAAGGAGTATGGGAGGCACCCCCCTGAGCCTCTCACTGTGCCTGTGATGACGTTTAGCAGTCAAGGTGGAGAAGGAGAACGGGACAGTCAAGCTCAGGTGGAGGATAACTGGAAGGATAAGATGTTCAAATGGGCGCCTGAGTGTGAGGTGTTTAGAGAAGTAAAACACCTGTTGTGCACTCACCCGATCCTCAGGGCCCCTGATTTTAGCCTACCTTTCCAACTAGCAACGGAGGCTAGTGGTGTGGGGGCTGGTGCCGTCCTTGTGGAAAAGGACGATGATGGGCTGGAGCATTCTGTTAGGTTTCTGCTCGGAGGAAGTACAATTCGGCCCAGGGGAGCTGCTCTGTTGTCGAGGAGGAGCTGCTGGCGG
>JBAKBP010042211.1:0-10494 GCA_037953745.1 Lithodes maja | reverse complement strand
CTATTTCATTATATTCTAGGTATATTTATAGAGCTGTACCGGTGACGTCTATTTCATTATATTCTAGGTATATTTATAGAGCTGTACCGGTGACGTCTATTTCATTATATTCTAGGTATATTTATAGAGCTGTACCGGTGACGTCTATTTCATTATATTCTAGGTATATTTATAGAGCTGTACCGGTGACGTCTATTTCATTATATTCTAGGTATATTTATAGAGCTGTACCGGTGACGTCTATTTCATTATATTCTAGGTATATTTATAGAGCTGTACCGGTGACGTCTATTTCATTATATTCTAGGTATATTTATAGAGCTGTACCGGTGACGTCTATTTCATTATATTCTAGGTATATTTATAGAGCTGTACCGGTGACGTCTATTTCATTATATTCTAGGTATATTTATAGAGCTGCAACGGTGACGTCTATTTCATTATATTCTAGGTATATTTATAGAGCTGTACCGGTGACGTCTATTTCATTATATTCTAGGTATATTTATAGAGCTGTACCGGTGACGTCTATTTCATTATATTCTAGGTATATTTATAGAGCTGCAACGGTGACGTCTATTTCATTATATTCTAGGTATATTTAGACGGTTTTGTGCAGCTTGGGAAGGATCTGTGGTAGCTACAAGGGTTCATTGAGATAGTTCGATGCATAATAATTGCTAGAAATTCTTCCTAAACTGAATGAAGTCTATTAGTAATAGCCAGAATATAATAATGATAATATCGACGGTACAGAAGGGGTTAGACCTATTAACGAACTAATAATTACCATCACCTTTGACGCTAAGTCAGCAAGGGGGTACACACACACAAACACGCACACATACACACACACACACACACACAGACACCCACCCACACATACACCCACATATTCAGACACACACGCACACACATACACCGAGGACAACACACACACACACAAAGACACAGATACACACACACACACACTCACTCATGAAACACACACACACATATTCAGACACACACACACACACCGAGGACAACACACACAAACACAGATACTTACACACACACACACACATTACCCCCCCCCCCATACACACAGAGGACCACATACACACACACACACAAACACACACACACACACAAAGACACAGATACACACACACACACACTCACTCATAAAACACACACACATATTCAGACACACACACACACACCGAGGACAACACACACAAACACAGATACTTACACACACACACACACACATACCCCCCCACACACAGAGGACCACATACACACACACACACACAAACACACACACACAAACACACACACACACACACAGGACCACCATGCTACTCGCTCCCTTGCTTTCTCTCTCGCTCCCTGCCTCTGAAATGCTCAATCACCGGTCCGAATAGGCTTCACAGCAGGGGTGGGGGTGGGGGTTCAAACTCTTGCCCCGCTTTGCTAAATCCGATTAGAATGATTGAGCCATGTGTTCTCCATCAGGCAAAGAGGAGTACCAGGTGGAATGGAAAGGGGCTAAAACAAACACACACACACACACACACACACACACACTCTCTCTCTCTCTCTCTCTCTCTCTCTCTCTCTCTCTCACTTACTCTCACTCTAACACCCTCACTCTCTCTTTATCTCTCTACCTGCGGAGTATGGTGGGAAGGAAAGGATAACTAAAGCAATTCTACACCCGGTAAATATGGAGTGAAAGGGAAGGATAACTAAAGCAATTCTACACCCGGTAAATATGGAGTGAAAGGGAAGGATAACTAAAGCAATTCTACACCCGGTAAATATGGAGTGAAAGGGAAGGATAACTAAAGCAATTCTACACCCGGTAAATATGGAGTGAAAGGAAAGGATAACTAAAGCAATTCTACACCCGGTAAATATGGAGTGAAAGGGAAGGATAACTAAAGCAATTCTACACCCGGTAAATATGGAGTGAAAGGGAAGGATAACTAAAGCAATTCTACACCCGGTAAATATGGAGTGAAAGGGAAGGATAACTAAAGCAATTCTACACCCGGTAAATATGGAGTGAAAGGGAAGGATAACTAAAGCAATTCTACACCCGGTAAATATGGAGTGAAAGGGAAGGATAACTAAAGCAATTCTACACCCGGTAAATATGGAGTGAAAGGAAAGGATAACTAAAGCAATTCTACACCCGGTAAATATGGAGTGAAAGGGAAGGATAACTAAAGCAATTCTACACCCGGTAAATATGGAGTGAAAGGGAAGGATAACTAAAGCAATTCTACACCCGGTAAATATGGAGTGAAAGGGAAGGATAACTAAAGCAATTCTACACCCGGTAAATATGGAGTGAAAGGGAAGGATAACTAAAGCAATTCTACACCCGGTAAATATGGAGTGAAAGGGAAGGATAACTAAAGCAATTCTACACCCGGTAAATATGGAGTGAAAGGGAAGGATAACTAAAGCAATTCTACACCCGGTTATCTCCTTCACCACCATTACGTAATTGTCATCATATTATGGTTACCTTTAGACGATTTGTCTTAGTTTATTATCTTCCTCTATGACTCAAAGGGGTAAATACGATCTCGGTAAATCTTCTTAATAACAAATGTCCTTCTTAAACTGCATACAATCTTCTCATTTATCCAACATCAGAGATAAAAAGGCGCCATGGTACTGAAGGAGTTAAGATAATGCGAAAGGAAGGTTAACTAAAGCAATTCTACACCCGGTAAAAATGGTGTGAAGTGAAGTGGTGAGGCAAGGGGAAGGAGAGGATTACAACGCACGCACTTTGAGGGTGGAGGAGAGAGGAACTGGGATTATACCAACACACCCAAAAATGATGAACGCAGATTATGGTGAAAGGAGGGGGGGTAAAGTGCATGTACAATTGTACAGTCCCGGACAGACATTCGTGGTACATTACTTAATGATACACACATACCAGTTACTTAACGTTACTTAATATCATACACATGGACAATAGCAGATGGTTTAGTACCAAACCTACATACCCCGATAGTCATGAAATTCAGTGACAGGAGAGGCTGGTAATGCGATATCCCTCGGATGAATAACCGGGGTGCTATGCGCACTCTGCGAGAGGGTTGGTTATCACACAGAGGACCGCTTCTCTTCAACAAATGCCTACGGCGAGCAAGAGACATGAGGGGCGTCTCGTTAGACAACTTCAAGACAGCCCTCGATGTCGAACTGCAAAAGGTGTCAGACGAGCCCGTCTTCGCAGGGGTGCTTGCTGCCCCTTCGAACAGTCTGCTGCACCAAATCCTCACTTAGAATGAGGGGCATCACACTCCTCGGTGCCACTTGAAGTGTAGCAAACCCAACCTAAGGTGATCTTCGGTAGGTAGTAAACGTTAAAGGGAGATTATTATTATTTACTTATCTATTAATTAACTATTTGTTTTATTTATATACTTATTTATGTATTAGTTTCCTCCCTAAGCCCCCAACAAGCTTAAATACCCCCAAGACCACCATTCTAAATGTATTTGTTTTCTTTTAATTTATTTATTTATTTATTTATTTTTTTGGTAGAACAATTTCTCGGCCAAACGCCGATTCCCCCTAAATTGCATGCTTGCTATCGCTCGACAGAAAAAAATCGACATCTAGAAGTTCTTAAAATCACCAAACTAATGGAGCAAATGTTTTAAAATATCAAAACTAATGGGATTAGACATTATGATAGGTGTGTGAAATATAGCCGTCAGACCTTACCTCACACGTCTCCCAGTATCACAGGACTACTTGTAAATGGATAATAGTGCAATGTATTAGCCAGCCTTTACTCCCACAAGAGATAGGGAGGATCAGCAAGAAACACAAGTAAGGACAAAGAGGTGACAGGAGAAGAACACATATAACAGTACACCCACAAAGAACAAGCATAGTACAAAGTAAGTTTTGATAAAGATGAAAATAATCTAAACAACGTCATGAATTTAAATAAAGTCAAGCCTAATGCAAATCCAAAACAAATCTTACCTTTAGAAACAAATGAAAAGATAGCCAAAAGTACACTAATCAAATCAATAATACAAGCAATTTCTAAATAATATGCTTGATCTCCCTTCCAATACTTCATCACTAAAAAGGCTTCCGAAAAAAAGTCAAGTTTAATGTCCCAGGCCACTACCGACACAGTAAAAGTTGAAATTAGTTTTCAGAAAGAGGTGGGAGAGGCAAAGGGAGGAAAAAAAGAGAGGTAGGGGGGGAGCGGGGGAAAAGGAGAGGTGGGGGAGGCAAAGGGAGGAAAAAGGCGAGATGAGGGGAGGGAGGAAAAAGAGAGGTGGGGGAGGGAGGAAAAAGAGAGGTGGGGAGGGAAGAAAAAGAGAGGGGGGGAGGGAGGAAAAAGAGGGGTGGGGGAGGGAGGAAAAAGAGAGGTGGAGGAGGGAGGAAAAAGAGAGGTGGGGGAGGGAGGAAAAAGAGAGGTGGGGGAGGGAGGAAAAACAGAGGTGGGGGAGGGAAGAAAAAGAGAGGTGGGGGAGGGAGGAAAAAGAGGGGTGAGGGAGGGAGGAAAAAGAGGGGTGGGGGAGAGAGGAAAAAGAGAGGTGGGGGAGGGAGGAAAAAGAGAGGTGGGGGAGGGAAGAAAAAGAGAGGTGGGGGAGGGAGGAAAAAGAGGGGTGGGGGAGGGAGGAAAAAGAGAGGTGGGGGAGGGAGGAAAAAGAGAGGTGGGGGAAGGAAGAAAAAGAGAGGTGGGGGAGGGAGGAAAAAGAGGGGTGGGGGAGGGAGGAAAAAGAGAGGTGGGGGAGGAAGGAAAGAGAGAGGTGGGGAGGGAGGAAAGAGAGAGGTGGGGGAGGGAGGAAAAAGAGGTGGGGGAGGGAGGAAAAAAGAGAGGTGGGGGAGGCAAAGTGAGAACAAAGGAGAGGTGGGGGAGGAAAAAGGCGAGATGTGGGGAGGGAGGAAAAAGAGAGGTGGGGGAGGAAGGAAAACAAGAGGTGGGGGAGGGAGGAAAAAAGAGAGGTGGGGGAGGCAAAGGGAGGAGCAAGGGAGGTGGGCAGGAGGCAAAGGTTTTACTATAAATACATCATCAGGTCAAGTATTAGGATATGTCAGGCAAAGGGAGGAACAAGGGAGGTGGGCAGGAGGCAAAGGTTTTACTATAAATACATCATCAGGTCAAGTATTAGGATATGTCAGGCAAAGGGAGGAACAAGGGAGGTGGGCAGGAGGCAAAGGTTTTACTATAAATACATCATCAGGTCAAATATTAGGATATGTCAGGCAAAGGTTTTACTATAAATACATCATCAGGTCAAGTATTAGGATATGTCAGGCAAAGGTTTTACTATAAATACATCATCAGGTCAAGTATTAGGATATGTCAGGCAAAGGGAGGAACAAGGGAGGTGGGCAGGAGGCAAAGGTTTTACTATAAATACATCATCAGGTCAAGTATTAGGATATGTCAGGCAAAGGGAGGAACAAGGGAGGTGGGCAGGAGGCAAAGATTTTACTATAAATACATCATCAGGTCAAGTATTAGGATATGTCAGGCAAAGGGAGGAACAAGGGAGGTGGGCAGGAGGCAAAGGTTTTACTATAAATACATCATCAGGTCAAGTATTAGGATATGTCAGGCAAAGGTTTTACTATAAATACATCATCAGGTCAAGTATTAGGATATGTCAGGCAAAGGTTTGACTATAAATACATCATCAGGTCAAGTATTAGGATATGTCAGGCAAAGGTTTGACTATAAATACATCATCAGGTCAAGTATTAGGATATGTCAGGCAAAGGTTTGACTATAAATACATCATCAGGTCAAGTATTAGGATATGTCAGGCAAAGGTTTGACTATAAATACATCATCAGGTCAAGTATTAGGATATGTCAGGCAAAGGTTTGACTATAAATACATCATCAGGTCAAGTATTAGGATATGTCAGGCAAAGGTTTGACTATAAATACATCATCAGGTCAAGTATTAGGATATGTCAGGCAAAGGTTTGGCTATAAATACATCATCAGGTCAAGTATTAGGATATGTCAGGCAAAGGTTTGACTATAAATACATCATCAGGTCAAGTATTAGGATATGTCAGGCAAAGGTTTTACTATAAATACATCATCAGGTCAAGTATTAGGATATGTCAGGCAAAGGTTTGACTATAAATACATCATCAGGTCAAGTATTAGGATATGTCAGGCAAAGGGAGGAACAAGGGAGGTGGGCAGGAGGCAAAGGTTTGACTATAAATACATCATCAGGTCAAGTATTAGGATATGTCAGGCAAAGGTTTGACTATAAATACATCATCAGGTCAAGTATTAGGATATGTCAGGCAAAGGTTTGACTATAAATACATCATCAGGTCAAGTATTAGGATATGTCAGGCAAAGGTTTGACTATAAATACATCATCAGGTCAAGTATTAGGATATGTCAGGCAAAGGGAGGAACAAGGGAGGTGGGCAGGAGGCAAAGGTTTTACTATAAATACATCATCAGGTCAAGTATTAGGATATGTCAGGCAAAGGTTTGACTATAAATACATCATCAGGTCAAGTATTAGGATATGTCAGGCAAAGGTTTGACTATAAATACATCATCAGGTCAAGTATTAGGATATGTCAGGCAAAGGTTTGACTATAAATACATCATCAGGTCAAGTATTAGGATATGTCAGGCAAAGGGAGGAACAAGGGAGGTGGGCAGGAGGCAAAGGTTTTACTATAAATACATCATCAGGTCAAGTATTAGGATATGTCAGGCAAAGGTTTGACTATAAATACATCATCAGGTCAAGTATTAGGATATGTCAGGCAAAGGGAGGAACAAGGGAGGTGGGCAGGAGGCAAAGGTTTTACTATAAATACATCATCAGGTCAAGTATTAGGATATGTCAGGCAAAGGTTTGACTATAAATACATCATCAGGTCAAGTATTAGGATATGTCAGGCAAAGGTTTGACTATAAATACATCATCAGGTCAAGTATTAGGATATGTCAGGCAAAGGTTTGACTATAAATACATCATCAGGTCAAGTATTAGGATATGTCAGGCAAAGGGAGGAACAAGGGAGGTGGGCAGGAGGCAAAGGTTTTACTATAAATACATCATCAGGTCAAGTATTAGGATATGTCAGGCAAAGGTTTGACTATAAATACATCATCAGGTCAAGTATTAGGATATGTCAGGCAAAGGTTTGACTATAAATACATCATCAGGTCAAGTATTAGGATATGTCAGGCAAAGGTTTGACTATAAATACATCATCAGGTCAAGTATTAGGATATGTCAGGCAAAGGTTTGACTATAAATACATCATCAGGTCAAGTATTAGGATATGTCAGGCAAAGGTTTGACTATAAATACATCATCAGGTCAAGTATTAGGATATGTCAGGCAAAGGGAGGAACAAGGGAGGTGGGCAGGAGGCAAAGGTTTTACTATAAATACATCATCAGGTCAAGTATTAGGATATGTCAGGCAAAGGTTTGACTATAAATACATCATCAGGTCAAGTATTAGGATATGTCAGGCAAAGGTTTGACTATAAATACATCATCAGGTCAAGTATTAGGATATGTCAGGCAAAGGTTTGACTATAAATACATCATCAGGTCAAGTATTAGGATATGTCAGGCAAAGGTTTGACTATAAATACATCATCAGGTCAAGTATTAGGATATGTCAGGCAAAGGTTTGACTATAAATACATCATCAGGTCAAGTATTAGGATATGTCAGGCAAAGGTTTGACTATAAATACATCATCAGGTCAAGTATTAGGATATGTCAGGCAAAGGTTTGACTATAAATACATCATCAGGTCAAGTATTAGGATATGTCAGGCAAAGGTTTGACTATAAATACATCATCAGGTCAAGTATTAGGATATGTCAGGCAAAGGTTTGACTATAAATACATCATCAGGTCAAGTATTAGGATATGTCAGGCAAAGGTTTGACTATAAATACATCATCAGGTCAAGTATTAGGATATGTCAGGCAAAGGTTTGACTATAAATACATCATCAGGTCAAGTATTAGGATATGTCAGGCAAAGGTTTGACTATAAATACATCATCAGGTCAAGTATTAGGATATGTCAGGCAAAGGTTTGACTATAAATACATCATCAGGTCAAGTATTAGGATATGTCAGGCAAAGGTTTGACTATAAATACATCATCAGGTCAAGTATTAGGATATGTCAGGCAAAGGTTTGACTATAAATACATCATCAGGTCAAGTATTAGGATATGTCAGGCAAAGGTTTGACTATAAATACATCATCAGGTCAAGTATTAGGATATGTCAGGCAAAGGTTTGACTATAAATACATCATCAGGTCAAGTATTAGGATATGTCAGGCAAAGGTTTGACTATAAATACATCATCAGGTCAAGTATTAGGATATGTCAGGCAAAGGTTTGACTATAAATACATCATCAGGTCAAGTATTAGGATATGTCAGGCAAAGGTTTGACTATAAATACATCATCAGGTCAAGTATTAGGATATGTCAGGCAAAGGTTTGACTATAAATACATCATCAGGTCAAGTATTAGGATATGTCAGGCAAAGGTTTGACTATAAATACATCATCAGGTCAAGTATTAGGATATGTCAGGCAAAGGTTTGACTATAAATACATCATCAGGTCAAGTATTAGGATATGTCAGGCAAAGGTTTGACTATAAATACATCATCAGGTCAAGTATTAGGATATGTCAGGCAAAGGTTTGACTATAAATACATCATCAGGTCAAGTATTAGGATATGTCAGGCAAAGGTTTGACTATAAATACATCATCAGGTCAAGTATTAGGATATGTCAGGCAAAGGTTTGACTATAAATACATCATCAGGTCAAGTATTAGGATATGTCAGGCAAAGGTTTGACTATAAATACATCATCAGGTCAAGTATTAGGATATGTCAGGCAAAGGTTTGACTATAAATACATCATCAGGTCAAGTATTAGGATATGTCAGGCAAAGGTTTGACTATAAATACATCATCAGGTCAAGTATTAGGATATGTCAGGCAAAGGTTTGACTATAAATACATCATCAGGTCAAGTATTAGGATATGTCAGGCAAAGGTTTGACTATAAATACATCATCAGGTCAAGTATTAGGATATGTCAGGCAAAGGTTTGACTATAAATACATCATCAGGTCAAGTATTAGGATATGTCAGGCAAAGGTTTGACTATAAATACATCATCAGGTCAAGTATTAGGATATGTCAGGCAAAGGTTTGACTATAAATACATCATCAGGTCAAGTATTAGGATATGTCAGGCAAAGGTTTGACTATAAATACATCATCAGGTCAAGTATTAGGATATGTCAGGCAAAGGTTTGACTATAAATACATCATCAGGTCAAGTATTAGGATATGTCAGGCAAAGGTTTGACTATAAATACATCATCAGGTCAAGTATTAGGATATGTCAGGCAAAGGTTTGACTATAAATACATCATCAGGTCAAGTATTAGGATATGTCAGGCAAAGGTTTGACTATAAATACATCATCAGGTCAAGTATTAGGATATGTCAGGCAAAGGTTTGACTATAAATACATCATCAGGTCAAGTATTAGGATATGTCAGGCAAAGGTTTGACTATAAATACATCATCAGGTCAAGTATTAGGATATGTCAGGCAAAGGTTTGACTATAAATACATCATCAGGTCAAGTATTAGGATATGTCAGGCAAAGGTTTGACTATAAATACATCATCAGGTCAAGTATTAGGATATGTCAGGCAAAGGTTTGACTATAAATACATCATCAGGTCAAGTATTAGGATATGTCAGGCAAAGGTTTGACTATAAATACATCATCAGGTCAAGTATTAGGATATGTCAGGCAAAGGTTTGACTATAAATACATCATCAGGTCAAGTATTAGGATATGTCAGGCAAAGGTTTGACTATAAATACATCATCAGGTCAAGTATTAGGATATGTCAGGCAAAGGTTTGACTATAAATACATCATCAGGTCAAGTATTAGGATATGTCAGGCAAAGGTTTGACTATAAATACATCATCAGGTCAAGTATTAGGATATGTCAGGCAAAGGTTTGACTATAAATACATCATCAGGTCAAGTATTAGGATATGTCAGGCAAAGGTTTGACTATAAATACATCATCAGGTCAAGTATTAGGATATGTCAGGCAAAGGTTTGACTATAAATACATCATCAGGTCAAGTATTAGGATATGTCAGGCAAAGGTTTGACTATAAATACATCATCAGGTCAAGTATTAGGATATGTCAGGCAAAGGTTTGACTATAAATACATCATCAGGTCAAGTATTAGGATATGTCAGGCAAAGGTTTGACTATAAATACATCATCAGGTCAAGTATTAGGATATGTCAGGCAAAGGTTTGACTATAAATACATCATCAGGTCAAGTATTAGGATATGTCAGGCAAAGGTTTGACTATAAATACATCATCAGGTCAAGTATTAGGATATGTCAGGCAAAGGTTTGACTAACAA
>JBAKBP010042210.1:0-10495 GCA_037953745.1 Lithodes maja | reverse complement strand
ATAGACCAGTCAGTTTGACAAGTGTTGTGTGTAAACTAATGGAAACGGTAATTAGAGAAGGAATAATGGAGCATATGAAATCAAACCAACTTTTCAGTGGGAGACAGTTCGGATTTTTGCCGGGGAGGTCGACGGTACTACAGCTAATTAAGGTGGTAGATGATTGGATGTAAATTTTGGAGGATGGTGATGTTATAGACGTGGTATATTGCGATTTTATGAAGGCCTTCGATAAGGTCCCACATAAAAGGTTAATAGAGAAAGTTAGAAGCTATAATATAGGGGAGAAATGTGTGAAATGGATAGAAGCCTTCCTGGAAGATCGGAGACAGAGGGTACTGGTGAATGGAATAGGCTCGGGGTGGAGGGAAATTACAAGAGGGGTACCTCAGGGATCTGTGTTGGGACCACTACTGTTCGTTATATTTATCAACGACTTACCTGAAGTTTTAACTAATGGAAGTGAGATATACCTGTATGCGGATGACACTAAGCTATATAGAAGAGTGAGGAGTAAGGAAGATGTGGGTTTGCTTCAAGGAGATGTGGAGGGCATGAAGGGATGGTCTGAACATTGGTTAATGCCTTTTCATCCAAAAAAATGCAAGTACATGCAGATTGGGACAAGCAAGATAGACAAGGTAGGATACAGTATGTATGAAGCGATGGAGGAAGTTAATGCAGAAAAGGATATAGGAGTAGTGATAGACAATAAGTTAAATTTCTCAGAACATTTAGCGGAAAAGATAAACAAAGCCAATAGAATTGTAGGGGCTGATAAGGAGGACATTTGTGTCACTTGACGAAGAAATCTTCAGGAATCTCTATACAGCGCTGGTTAGGCCGCACCTGGAATATGCGAACCAGGTGTGGGCTCCATATATACTAAAGGATATAGAAGCAGTGGAGAAAGTGCAGAGGAGAGCTAGCAAGCTAGTACCAACGTTGAAGAACGCGGGCTATGAGCAGAGGTTGAGGACACTGGCATATAGGAGAAAGAGAGGGGATATGATAGAGACTTTTAAGATAGTGTCAGGAAAGTATGATGAAGATGTGTGTGAAGGTATCTTCTTGATGCGAGAGGGAACTAGAACGAGAGGACACTAAGAAAATTTACAAAGAAAGAAATAGGCTTGAGAAGGCAAAGAACTCACTTTGTGATAGAGTGGTAAATGAGTGGAACGCACTGCCCCAGTATGTAGTCGATTCCGAATCAATAAGGGAGTTTGAAAGTAATCTTGATAAAGCATGGGGAAGACAAGATTTGAAGTTTGATTATAAAGCAAAAATACAGAATAGTAAAAATGTTGCGTCTGCTACCGCCGCCGCCAACACCGTGAACGACCGCAACAGTGCAAGTACTGGTACTGAGCTGGATACACAGGCCTAGTTTGCCTTTTTCCAGAGGATCTACTGTAAGAATAAGGACACGCTAGGCTTTAAAAGCTAATATTAATAATCTCCAACTATAAAGAGAAAGAAGAGTTGAATAACATTATACAATCTTAGTTCCCCTTATGTTAATTACATTCCCCAGAAATGCAAGTGAGCAGTTAGTAGCCTATCATGTGCTACGTGTGTATATAACTTCTTACCTAAGTGACCAAATCCCGTCTTGTTATGAAAGCACTGAACCCGGCGACCAACGCTACTATGGATCTATTGTCTTTTCCGTGTGGCGTACCAGCGCCTTGATATAAGCTATACAGATTACTGAAATGCTTCAAGATAGGAATGGGTGAGTTCGTTTCTCGACTCAGCCGTTATCTTCCCGGCGGCAGTGGCTCCCCACTATTAACCACCAGGATAACGTTCGGACAGTACCAAGCAACGAACCTTTTCTCTGTTAAGTTTATGCGGCGGAAAATTTGTTTTAGCGGAGGCGGGTTAGCCGAACTCTCAAGATTTTTTTTTAGTAAAATGCCGGTCAAACCGAAATTAGACTAGACGCCGTAAACAAAACAGATAAAATCCAACCAATCCCGCGCCAAACAAGGATAATCTGAATTTAAACATAGCTCTAGATGTTTCTGGAAGTATCCCGGCGGGAAAACCGCTTGAAACAACTAGAGGCACGTTGACTAAATCTCACTCTTCACAAATCCCGTCGGAAGGGCCAACCCTCCAGAATGGATAAAAACAACGTGCACATATATGGCATAGTTATACATGAATAGAGGAGTGTGTGGTAACCACTGAGGAATATGTCTTCTAAGTGTAGTAGGGAAGGTAGGGTAGTGATTGAGAGAGTGAGAGTGAGAACGGAGAAATGGATAGGCGACGAGCAGGGAGGTTTTAGGAAGGGAAGAGGATGTGTAGATCAGATTTTTACCCTGAATTGTGTTGTGGAGAAATATTTGGAGAAGAAACAAGAGGTGTATGTTGCCTTTATGGACTTGGAGAAGGCCTATGACAGAGTGGATAGAGAAGGTTTGTGGAAAGTACTTAGAATATGCGGAGTAGATGGCAAGTTACTGAAAGCAGTGAAGAGTATGTATGAGGGTGCAAGGCAGCAGTACGTGTGGAGAGTGAGCAGAGCAAGTTCTTTGACCTGAAGGTTGGTTTGAAACAGGGGTGTGTGATGTCCCCGTGGTTGTTTATTGTATATATGGATGGAGTCATGAAAGAAATACTATCAAGAGCGGTGGATGTTGGTGTATCGCTGAAAAGGGAGGGAAATGAGTGGAAGCTACCTATACTGCTGTTTGCGGATGATACAGCTCTGATGAGTGATAATGAATGGGAGCTGCAGGGTTTGGTAAATGAGTTTGGAACAGTGTGCAAAAAACGGAATTTGAAGGTAAATGCCGGGAAGAGCAAGGTTATGGTATTCGAAAGGGGTGAAGTCACGAGTGTGAGGTGAAGTTGAACGGTCAGGCTATGGAGATAGTCAGCTCTTTTAAGTATCTGGGTAGTGTGTTGAGTAAAGATGGGACTGCGAATGAGGAGGTGCGGAAGAGGGTGCAACAGGGGAAGAGGGTTGTAGGAATGTTGAAAGCAGTAACAAGAAATTACAGTTTCTTACAGTAGATCCTCTGGAAAAAGGCAAACTAGGCCTGTGTATCCAGCTCAGTGCCAGTACTGTACAGTACTTGCACTACTGCGGTCGTTCACTGTGTTGGCGGCGGCGGTAGCAGACGCAACATTTTTACTATTCTGTATTTTTGCTTTATAATCAAACTTCAAATCTTGTCTTCCCCATGCTTTATCAAGATTACTTTCAAACTTCCTTATTGATTCGGAATCGACTACATACTGGGGCAGCGCGTTCCACTCATTTACCACTCTATCACAAAATGAGTTCTTTGCCTTTTCAAGCCTATTTCTTTCTTTGTAAATTTTCTTAGTGTCCTATCGTTCTTGTTCCCTCCCGCATCAAGAAGATACCTTCACACACATCCTCATCATACTTTTCTGACACTATCTTAAAAGTCTCTTATCATATCCCCTCTCTTTCTCATATACAGTATGCCAGTGTCGGAAGTCCCAGTGTCCTCAACCTCTGCTCATAGCCCGCGTTCTTCAACGTTGGTACTAGCTTGCTAGCTCTCCTCTGCACTTTCTCCACTGCTTCTATATCCTTTACCATATATGGAGCCCACACCTGGTTCGCATATTCCAGGTGCGGCCTAACCAGCGCTGTATAGAGATTCCTGAATATTTCTTCGTCAAGTGACACAAATGTCCTTATCAGCCCTACAATTCTATTGGCTTTGTTTATCTTTTCCGCTAAATGTTCTGAGAAATTTAACTTATTGTCTATCACTACTCCTATATCCTTTTCTGCATTCACTTCCTCCATCGCTTCATACATGCTGTATCCTACCTTGTCTATCTTGCTAGTCCCAATCCGCATGTACAGTCGACGCTCGATTTAACGGACCCCGATACAACGGATTTCGAATTTAACGGACTCTGTCCATAGCCGGACAATGGACCCAGCAACGGACAAAGTCCGTTGCTCGAAAAAAAAATGGAGCAAAGTCCGTTGCTCTATCTATTTATCTCTCTAATGCACTACCTAAATCCCTTATACATTAACATAACTATGTCTTATTTGGACTTTTTGTAATCTTTGAATAATTTCTAATGTGATGGAATTGAAAAATATAATATCCTTCCAGCACATAGATAAATAATAAATAAGATAGTCAACAAAATATTTCAACTCTCCCCTCCGTGTGAGCAGAGATGGTAGATTTACGTTTGATAGATTTTTTGTTTTGTTTTTTTCCCTCGATATACACTCTCTTTCTATCTATCTATCTCTCTAATGCACTACCTAAATCCCTTATACATTAACATAACTATGTCTTATTTGGACTTTTTGTAATCTTTGAATCATTTCTAATGTGATGGAATTGAAAAATATAATATCCTTCCAGCACATAGATAAATAATAAATAAGATAGTCAACAAAATATTTCAACTCTCCCCTCCGTGCGAGCAGAGATGGTAGATTTACGTTTGATAGATTTTTTGTTTTGTTTTTTTCCCTCGATATACACTCTCTTTCTATCTCTCTAATGCACTACCTAAATCCCTTATACATTAACATAACTATGTCTTATTTGGACTTTTTGTAATCTTTGAATCATTTCTAATGTGATGGAATTGAAAAATATAATATCCTTCCAGCACATAGATAAATAATAAATAAGATAGTCAAAGAAATATTTCAACCCTCCCCTCCGTCTATGCGCCGAGCTTCCCAGACGGGAGATTTACGTTTGATAGATTTTTGTTTTTTTTTGTTCCCACGGTATACACAAAATGATGGGGAAATATTATAACATGTTTTTAATTGACATTTGTGTCGTTTTTGCTGATTATGAGTTGGTGGAAAAAATGTCTTTAATTCTATCATATCGGAAATGATTCACAGATTATATAGAGACCAAATAACATACACTTTTAAGTGTGTTCAATAGTTTTGCATTATCAATAGGGTGTAGCACAAGGCTTATCAACATTATCACAGTAACGGGGTCGGGGTTGAGGCGGGACGGGGAGGGGAGGGAGTAGGCCTACAGAGGAGGGGATATCCTTCCTTTTTTTTTTTTTTTTTTTTCTCCATGTGAAATTTATCATATCAATGACAAATAAGACCTTTACTATGTTTTCAGGGACAGTACAGCACAACGTGTCCCTCAATAAAAAAAAAAAAAAAAAAAAAAAAAAAAAAAAAAAAAAAAAGAGAGGCGAAATACGAAGGCAATTTTCCAGCTACGGACTTTTTCCAGCAACGGACTCGGTCTCCCCCCTATTAGTCCGTTAAATCGAGCGTCGACTGTACTTGCATTTTTTTTGGATGAAAAGGCATTAACCAATGTTCAGACCATCCCTTCATGCCCTCCACATCTCCTTGAAGCATACCCACATCTTCCTTACTCCTCACTCTTCTATACAGCTTAGTGTCATCCGCATACAGGTATATCTCACTTCCCTAACCCCCTGGGGGTTAGGGAATAGAATATGCCCCACGTGCCTTCTGCGTGTCGTAAGAGGCGACTAAAGAGGTTGGGTCGGTGGGCTTGTGACCCCCACCCGGAAAAAATATCTAAGCAAAAAAAAAAAAACGAACGAACAGCCTCGGATGCGGACGGAACCAACGTTGACGAACCACGACCGACTAAGGACATGCCTTCGGACATTCTAAGAATGGCTACGTGGAATGTTAGTGGCATGAATGATGGCACAAAAGAGAGAGAGGTTCTGGAAGTGTTAGTGAATGCCAGGCTGGATGTATGTGGAATGACAGAGACCAAATGGAAAGGTTCAGATGTGAGAGAATGGGAATGTGGAATGGGTGTGTGTGCTGGAGTGAGTGAAGGAACAGCGAGAGAAGGTGCATGTTTGTTTGTAAGTAGCAAATGGAAGGAATGTGTAAGAGAGTATGGGTCTGTGGGTTCAAGGATTGTGTGGGTGAGAATGAAAGTAGGAATACAAACGTGGGTGATTGTATGCGTGTATGCCCCGACAGAGGATATACTTGAAAGAAAGAAAGAGGAGTTCTGGATGAATGTGGAGGCATGCCTGGAGAAGTTTGACAAGAACGAAAGAATATTTCTGATTGGGGATATGAATGGTAAGGTGGGTGATAGGAAAGTTGAGGGAGTGTACAAAGGAGTACAAAGGAGTACAAAGGAAATCAAGCAACAACAGGTCTAGTGACCCTTCTAGGCTGCTTGTCCTCCAAAACACTGAGGATCAAGTGTCCAAACAGTGGTTTAGAGTGGGTAAGGGAACATTGGAAAGGGAACTACTGCCCTAGAACTAATGTCCGTGGCAGGATTAGGAAGTTAGTAGGGGACAGATGGGTTAGTAACTGAGGGGGGTATACAATAAAGTTATTCATTTACAAACGCAGTCAGTCGCGGGTTTGATGCGAGATATTTGTCTAAGCGGAGTTTAAATGAATCAACGGTGCTGCAGTCTATAACGTCTCGGGGAAGCCCATTCCACAAGTTGACAACTCGATTGAAGAAGAAATTCTTAGATTCGTGTGAGTTAAAAGATTTACCAATAATTTTGCAACCGTTTCCCCGCGTGTAATTAGATTGGTCGATAGTGAAGTACTTACTACAGTTCATATTGTCGATGCCTTTGATGATTTTGAACACTTGAATTAAGTCGCCTCTTAACCCTTCAAACCCGGTTGGTACACACGTGTACCATTTTTTTTTGGCCCCAGGAACCCGGGTGGTACTACATTGTACCATTGCTTGAAAGCCTGTGAGCTTCGTGTGCGAGGCGTCGGTCCGACGCATGTAAACAACAGCCGGCTGGACCGACGCTCCGCATCTCCGGCCACAAGAAGGAGAGCGTCGCTTGTTCGTGTGTGCCTGTATGTTGTTGTTCAGTATCGAAAAGTGGTGTAAAGTGGCTGGTTTGGCCATAAAGTTATCTCCAATGAAATCATCATCACAGCTCACCCAGTTGACTTAGAGAGCTCTACTTAAGGCCATTTTACAGGTAAATAACACAGCTACGCTTGGGGATGCGCGGGAATGCGGGAAGCAGTCTGATTAACGAATATACGGTAGCCTAGCCTAGACGTTTTTCGGCCAAAACACCCGGATTTCGAGGAATATATATATAATATATAGCCGGGGTCGGAGGGTTAATCTGCGCTGGGTTAAAGGAAATAGATTTAATTCTCTAAGACGCTCTTCGTATGGTTTGTTCTTTAGGCTAGGTATCATTTTGGTAACTCTACGTTGAACTCGTTCTAGCTTGTTTATATCTTTTTGGTAATAAGGGCACCAGGATTGAACGCAGTATTCCAGAAGAGGGCGGACTAAGGAATTGTAAAGGGTTAGGATAACATCTTTGGATTTATGCTCAAATGACCTGCCTATAAAGCCAATTATTTTGTTTGCCTTCTTAACAACTTCTGAACATTGTTGACTCGGTTTTAGGTTACTCGATATTGTTACTCCCAGATCGGTTTCTTTGTTTACATTCTTAAGCTGAGTGCCATTCATCGAATAGTTTGCTTTCTCATTTAGGTATCCGATATGTAGTACTTTACATTTATCCGCAGTGAAACTCATTTGCCAAATTTGGGCCCAACATGACAATTTATCTAGATTGTGTTGCATATCGTCAACTTGTTCTTTTGAGAGTACGCTATTTGCAATTTTTGTATCGTCAGCAAATTTCGAGACTGTACAGGTGAGACCCTTATCTATGTCGTTGATGTAAATTAGAAAGAGAATTGGTCCTAGTACCGATCCCTGGGGTACCCCACTACTTACATTGGTCCATTTAGATGCCTTACCGTTTATGACTACTCTTTGCTTTCTGTCGCTGAGCCAATTTTCTATCCATTTCAACACACCGTCTTGTATTCCATGCGCTTTTAGTTTTAGCAGTAATCGTTTGTGGGGAACTTTGTCAAAGGCCTTTTGAAAATCAAGGTATATAATATCTACAGATTTACTCTCATCGTAGAGGTTGAAGATATCGTGGAAGAAGTCTAAGAGGTTTGTTAAACAGGAACGTTTTTTACGAAAGCCGTGTTGAGTATCTTTAAGTAAGTTATTTGCCTCTAAGTGATTTACGAGTCTGTCTCTTATGACCGTTTCTAGCATTTTACATACAATTGAGGTTAAGCTAATTGGACGATAGTTACTGGGTAGGGATTTGCTGCCTTTTTTGAATATCGGTGTTACGTTGGCTAGCTTCCACTGATCAGGCATAGTCCCAGACTGCAAGGATTCATTGAATAGCAATGTCAGTGGGTTGGAGAGCTCATCCTTAGCTTCCTTTAGAACTCTAGGTGAGATTGTATCAGGTCCAGGCGTTTTATTTACCTTGAGTTTATCTAAACAATTCAATACTTCTCTCTCTGTAACGGTGATATTGCTTAGAACATCTGAATTATCAATCTGAATCGGCGATGGTGTAGGGATATCACTGAGGTCTTCGGTTGTAAAAACTGATGCAAAGAAGGTATTGAGGGCATTACTCATTTGTACTTCGTCTTTGGTGTATTCTCCATTTTCATCGACTAACGGTCCAACAGTTGAAGTAACTACTTTTTTCTTTCTGATATAACTATAGAATTCTTTCGGGTTTGTTTTACTTTGATTCGCAACATGTAACTCCAGGGTCTTTTTACTTTGCTTAATTAACTTTTTGGCTTTGCGTCGTAGCTCTACAAATTTCACCCGTTCTTCGTCATTTTGTGAGGATTTTAATCTATCATTAGCAATTTTTTTAGCAAGCAGACAGTCTGAAATATCTTTATTCCACCATTTGGGCTTATCATTTTGGCCTGGACGCCGTATTTTCGATGGTATGCAGTCTTGCACTGCCTTAAGGTAAGTGGTTGTGAAACACTCCCAAGATATATTTATGTCGTTATTGTTAGTCAGAAAGCTCCAGTCAGTTTCTTTAAGTTTTGATTTAAGTTTATGAAAATTTGCTTTCTTGAAATTAGGGACTTTCTCAATGCTGCTATTTGATTTGTTACTAGTAAACTTTAAAGTGAAAGTTATCGTACGATGGTCGCTGTTACTGAATTCATCACCAACATTCAAATTCTCTATTAATTCTTCTTTTGTTGCGAGTACAAGGTCAAGCACATTATTACCACGGGTCGGAGAATGTACAAATTGAAAAAGTGAACTCTCTTGCAAGTTAGCATAGAGGTCGTGTCCAGAGTGTGAAGTAAGAATATCGCCCCATTTAGTCACGGGTAAGTTGAAATCGCCAAGAATTACGGTATCTTGTATGTTAGTTATTTCTGCAATTTGTTCATAAATTTCACTGTCAGTTTGCACTGATTGAGATGGGGGTCTGTATAATAAAGCTAGTGTTATTTTAGTTCCTCGTTTATTATTTAATAGTACGTAAGATATGTCTATATTCGCAATTTGAGGTTTTGACATTAACCCTCCGACCCCGGCTAGGGAATATCGTAACTGTACTCTGTGTCCGGGGGTTTTCAGGAATTTTGGTACAAGTTGACTCACATGTTACTCCTGAAATACATTACACAAAGTTATAAAAAAAACAGAAAAATGTAGCACAAACCTTCATGTGTAGAATGCCGTTGAGTAGAGGTCTCTAGCCCAAGTGATTGCATAATGGTGAGCGCGGGAAGTGGAGTGATTTTTATGCGTGAAAATCATCCCGCGTTCGGATGCGTCGCCTTGGCCCAGGCCGCGGCTCGTCGCGCCAAACTTTTTACCTCCCGGAGGCGATTTTATGTATTGATAGTGATGTTATTATAGTTATTTGGAGTCCAATTATATAAAATATGTGTATTAGGCTATCATTTTCACTAATATTTCACATTTTCACTCGATACCGTAGTTTTTATGAGTAATTGAGGTAGGTTATTGTTATATTAGGCACTGATTATTCGTTATCACAGGTGTTTATTATACTTTGGCCATCAAATCTTAGGTCTTGTGTCACTTTCACTTTGACAAATATGCTTTAGAGAGTGTCACTGTCACTGATAATGCTCATTTTCACTTGATACGGTACATTTTATTAGTAATTGAGGTAGGTTATTGTTATATTAGGCACTGATTATTCGTTATCACAGGTGTTTATTATACTTTGGCCATCTAATATTAGTTCGTGTGTCACTTTCACTTTGGTAAATATGCTTGAGAGAGTGTCACTTTCACTGATAATGCTCATTTTCACTTGATACGGTACATTTTATTAGTAATTGAGGTAGGTTATTGTTATATTAGGCACTGATTATTCGTTATCACAGGTGTTTATTATACTTTGGCCATCTAATATTATGTCATGTGTCACTTTCACTTAGTTATATGCTTTGTAAACGTTTTATATACAATTTATTGTGTCTTTTTTCACTTATTTATATATGTTTTCATAATACATGACTTTTTTTATCACAATACACCTGTACATTGTTTTATTTCCACTTGTTGCCTATATACATACATATTGTCAGTCTTTGGTACTTTCACTATGATTATTAGTTAGTACTCCTGCTTGCTGTGGT
>JBAKBP010042209.1:0-10496 GCA_037953745.1 Lithodes maja | reverse complement strand
GTAATTATTTGTGGTACAGTTGGCCAAATAAGTCGTGTCGCCGCTGTCATAACGTTTTGCTCGCTGTGTGCTGTATTAATGTCTGTCAGATGTTGAATAGGGTGCGTGAAGATAGGAACGTGTTTGTATATCTCAGACGAAACGATGAATTAATGCTTAGACAGTGCTGATACCAATCATGTATCGTAAGATAATTGGTGCCGCGACTTCACTTATTTGGCCGACTGAACAATATTTCAATTACAATTACAATATTTCAATTACAATTACAATATTTCAATTACAATTACAATATTTCAATTACAATTACAATATTTCAATTACAATTACAATATTTCAATTACAATTACAATATTTCAATTACAATTTTTCAATTACAATTACAATATTTCAATTACAATTACAATATTTCAATTACAATTACAATATTTCAATTACAATTACAATATGGACCAATCTTACTAGCCATAATATCAATACTGGGATACAACAATTCAGTCACAATTGGGCACATGCTATCAATGTCTTAGGCATGTGAAGTATGAGCCTATTACACTAACCATTATATAAACATCATATAAACATTACAATTTCTTGATATAAGATTCCAACAAATATACATAGTTCAAAGGAGAGATAGAGAGAGAGAGAGAGAGAGAGAGAGAGAGAGAGAGAGAGAGATGTGAGCGAAGACAACGATTTATGGGCGGGAAAACAGACTTGGGAAAACAATGGCCCAAAAACATTCCTAAACTTTACTGCTTCCAAAACAGTTATTTGCCAAGGTAGACACTAAACACACACACACACACACACACACACACACACACACACACACACACACATATAGATAGACATATAGGTACGTAGATGCAGTAAACAAAGATACTTAGAGATGAGCATATTTATAGAGACGCATTCTTTAAGGGGAGGTTTTTAGTTTGGTCCCTGGATATCCTTCAAGCTTAAGATTACACCCCCTTGAGCCCCTTTCAAGATAAATTTGTAAATTTTTCGGTAGAAAAATGTCTCGGCTGAAAGCCGGTTCTTCTTAAATTACAGGCTCGCTATCGCTCGCCAGGATAAAATCGACACCTAAATTTCACGAAAGGTCTTAAAATTGACAGAAATGGGTTGAAAGTTCTTAAAATCATAAAAATAATGGGGCGAACGTCTTGAAATTAGAAAATCAATGGGGCTAAACATGAGGGAGAAAGAGGTCAAGAAAAAAATCCCTCAAGTGGAGATCTCCCCTTAACACACACACACACACACAGGTACGTAGATGCAGTAGACAAAGACACTTAGAGATGAGCATATTTAACGACACACATACTTTATTTGTGAAGTTTCCGTCTCCTCTACGAACGCCGATGAGCGACCTGGTATCCGGACGATTTCCATAATAGATAGATTGCAGATTAGACAGATAGATATAGAAAGATAGATAGATAGAGATAGATGGATAGATAGAGATAGATAGATAGAGATAGATAGATAGATATAGAGATAGATAGATAGATATAGAGATAGATAGATATATAGAGATAGATATAGAAGAAGAAAAAATGGATAGATAGATAGATAGATAGAGATAGATAGATAGATATAGAGATAGATAGATATATAGAGATAGATATAGAAGAAGAAAAAATGGATAGATAGATAGATAGATAGAGATAGATAGATATATAGATATATAGATAGATAGAGATAGATAGAGATAGATAGATAGAGATTGATAGATATAGATATAATGATAGATACACGTAGATAGATAGATAGGGAACTCATCAGACAATTTGTACCCTATTAACATAAGGGATTTAAAAAACTATATTAATTAACTTAGCCTCCAAGAGCTTCCACGAAAATCACTCAGGATTATGACGGCTGCCAACCAGAACAAGTCATGCTGGCCTTGGAAACTATTATGACGGCTGCCAACCAGAACAAGTCATGCTGGCCTTGGAAACTATTATGACGGCTGCCAATCAGAACAAGTCATGCTGGCCTTGGAAACTATTATGACGGCTGCCAATCAGAACAAGTCATGCTGGCCTTGGAAACTATTATGACGGCTGCCAATCAGAACAAGTCATGCTGGCCTTGGAAACTATTATGACGGCTGCCAATCAGAACAAGTCATGCTGGCCTTGGAAACTATTATGACGGCTGCCAATCAGAACAAGTCATGCTGGCCTTGGAAACTATTATGACGGCTGCCAATCAGAACAAGTCATGCTGGCCTTGGAAACTATTATGACGGCTGCCAATCAGAACAAGTCATGCTGGCCTTGGAAACTATTTATCAACAGGAATTTCCAGTATAAATACGTTAAAATCCCACTGCCCTTGTGTTTTAATTACGCACATATTAATTATTAACTCCATCATAATTAATATTTATCACATAATGTACTTTATTTGCATATAATTAACATTATATTTAACCATAACATATTTATTACAACGGTGGATTTCTAACTCTTTCCTCACTAACACTCTGTTTTGTGTTTGAATGATAATACATAGATTACATATAGTACACAGAACAAAAATAATTATAGTAAAATATAATTATAACTAAGATCAAATATATGAATAAATAGCTGAACCGTATCCTTGATCCGTTTAGTGAACGAAAAACAATCGATCTAGGCGATACATTGTGCAATAATCTACAAAAGGATATATTACAAGCATCATTTACCATCACATATTACCCGCAATTAAACGAATTAAAACTCGAATTAATTGCAGCCATTTATAACTTGACCACGCATTATGATAATTAAGGGGAGATTTCCACTTGAGGGATTTTTGTCTTTACCCCTTTCTCCCTCATGTTTAGCCCCATTGCTTTTGAGATTTTAAGACCTTCGCCCCATTAGTTTGGCGATTTTAAGAACTTTCACCCCATTTATGTCACTTTTAAGACCTTTCGTGCCATTTAGGTGTAGATTTTTCCCTGGCGAGCGATAGCGAGCCTGTAATTTAAGAGGAACTGGCCTTCGGCCGGGACATTTTTCTACCGAAAAATGTACAAATTTATCTTGAAAGGGGGTCAAGGGGGTGTAATTTCAAGCTTGATGGAAGTCTAGGAAACACACTAAAAACCTCCCCTTAACCATTACACGATCACACAAGCATGCGTAATCACAGGCTATATAGAGGCCTAGTGTATTTATTCACGCACTCATAAATGCACATAATATACCTCATTAGGGGGAAGGTGTTAGTTTTTTGTCTGGACCCCCTTTCTCCCTCATGTTTAGCCCCATTGCTGTTGATATTATAAAACGTTTGCCCCATTAGTTTAGCGATTTTAAGAACTTTCACCCCATATTAAGACCTTTCGTGCCATTCAGGTGTCGATTTTATCCTGGCGAGCGATAGCGAGCCTGTAATTTAAGAGGAACCGGCCTTCGGCCGGGCCATTTTTCTACCGAAAAATGTACAAATTTATCTTGAAAGGGACTCAAGAGGGTGTAATTTTAAGCTTGATGGAGGTCTAGGGAACAAACTAAATACCTCCCCTTAAAAAGAGCTTCCAGCAATTAACATGCTTTGAAATATCTCATGTTGCCCTTTTCACTACCACAGATCACATTTTAATCTGCACAAACTCGTGTAAATATAGCTAAGATACATTTAATGAGACGTCGCCGGTACAGAAAGGGTTAAGGGGGAGGTGTTAGTTTTTACTGGACCCCCTTCTCCCTTATGATTAGCCCCATTAGTTATGAGATTTTAAGACGTTCACTAATAATTTTTACGATTTTAAGATCCTTCGCTCCCTTTGTCAATATTTAGAACTCTTGTGCCATTTAATTGTTGATTTTTTCCTGGCGAGCGATAGCGAGACTGTAATCTAGTAGAAACAGGCCTTCGGCTGGGACAGTTTTCTACCGAAAAACGTCTAAATGTTTTAACTCTATGTAGAACTAACCATCACCATTATAAGTATCAAAAACATGATTCGTATATAAAAAAAATAAAAATAAAAACGCATAATGTAACCGTAACCATAATATGTAGCACTAACCGCAACCACATTATGTATCAAACATCACCCACATAATTATAGAAACACATATTCAACCGTAATCATTATGTAGAACAAACCGAAGCCACACGCTGGAGAAATTTAAATATATATGTATAATTGTATATGGATTTATTATTTAAGGGGAGATTTCCACTTGAGGGATTTTTGGCTTTACCCGTTTCTCCCTCATGGTTAGCCCCAGTGCTTTTGAGATTTTAAGACCTTCGCCCCATTAGTTTGGCGATTTTAAGAACTTTCACCCCATTTATGTCACTTTTAAGACCTTTCGTGCCATTTAGGTGTCGATTTTTCCCTGGCGAGCGATAGCGAGCCTGTAATTTAAGAGGAACTGGCCTTCGGCCGGGACATTTTTCTACCGAAAAATGTACAAATTTATCTTGAAAGGGGGTCAAGGGGGTATAATTTCAAGCTTGATGGAAGTCTAGGAAACACACTAAAAACCTCCCCTTAATTCTTAGTGTCCTCCCTCTACCTCCAGCAAGTTTTAAAAAATGCCCTCAAGAACCCCAATACGAGATATATTTGTCCCGGGCCGAAAGCCGTTTTCTCCTCAAGTGAAGGCTCGCTATCGCTTGCCAGGACAATATAGACACCAACAATGCACGAAAGGACTTAAAATCGCCAAACACATGGAGCGAGCGAATGCCTTCAAATGTCACAACTAATGGGGCTAAACATGAGGTAGACAGAGGGTACAGAAATCCGCACCCACGTACACTGTAACCGCACCCGCACATGACCTTTACCGCATCCCCCCCCCCCTCCCCCCAAAAAAAAACAAAAAAAACAAAAACGCCCTTACCCCTCCCCACCCACTCTCAACCCGCACCGGATCCCGCGGGGGCCGATTACATAACCGCGCCACATTTCGGTCCGGGAGACTCCCAACATTTCGGCCGTACACTAATCGCGTTGGCCGGTCCGGTAAATTGACAGGGGGGCCCGGATCATGACACACGGTAAACAGGCCGGATATGGTGGGGGTAAATTTGCGGCCGTAACTCACTTAGCTTCGGTTCAGTCCGGTTATGTGTACTGCAGTGTCCGGGAGGGGAGGGGAGGGGAGGGTGTTGTTTGTTTGTTTGTTTGTGTGTGTTTTTTTTCTTTTTCTGGTGCAATAGTGACCATGCGTGTGCGAATGACTGTGTGTGTACAGGAGGAGATGCGTGTGTGTGTGTGTGTGTGTGTGTGTGCCATTTGCTGTGCTTGTGTGTGTGTGTGTGTGTGTGTGTGTGTGTGTGTGTGTGTTGAACAAGCAAGATGATAAACAACCATTAATAATGACATTACAGTAGAATACAAAATATCTGTTTACAGTTACCGTTCGTTTCTCTCTCCCTCCCTCCCTCCTTCCTTCCCTCCCTCCTACCTTCCTTCCTTCCCTCCCTCCCTCCTTCCTACCATCCTTCCCTCCCTCCCTCCTACCTTCCTTCCTTCCCTCCCTCCCTCCCTCCTTCCTCCCTCCCTCCCTCCTACCTTCCTTCCCTCTTCTCTCCTCTCCCCTCTCTCTCTCTCTCTCTCCTCTTCTCTCCTCTCCCCTCTCTCTCTCTCTCTCTCCTCTTCTCTCCTCTCCCCTCTCTCTCTCTCTCTCCAGTTTTACCACAACAGCCTACTCACAACCTGAATATCGAATCCCTAATACCCGTGTACAGTCGCGCTAATAAGTGATGTCTCGGCACCAAGTATGTTTTGATCAATAAGTGGTATCAGCAATGTCTAAGCTTCATTTCTTCATATCGAGTGAAATATACAAACATGTTTCTACACTTACCCACCCTATTCAACATCTGACATATATTAATACAGCACAGAGCAAGCCAAACGTAATGAGAGCTGGGACATGACTTATTAGCGCGACCGTACAAGCGATTATATAATTTTATATATAATGTATATTAAATAGTGTTTCTCAATACTAAGCTACTATCAAACTCCTAATTTTATATATAATCACTAAACCTTAGATACAATATGATAGATAAATATAAGGGGAGATTTCCACTTGAGGGACTTTTTTCTGGACCCCTTTCTCCCTCATGTTTAGCCCCATTGCTTTTTTAGATTTAAAGACGCTAGCCCACTTTAGTTTAGCGATTTTAAGAACTTTCGCCCCATTTCTGTCAATTTTAAGAACTTTCGTGCCATTTAGGTGTCGATTCTTTCCTGGCTAGCGATAGCGAGCCTGTAATTTGAGAGGAACCGGCCTTCGGCCGGGAAATTTTTCTACCGAAAAATGTACAAATTTATCTTGAAAGGGGGTCAAGGGGGTGTAATTTTAAGTTTGATGGAGTTCTAGGGAAGAAACTAAATACCTCCCCAGTATATAAACACTATATTAGAAGACAATTGGAGGGAGTACTTTATAATTATGTCTGTATCCATTTAAGGGGAGGTCTCCACTTGAGGGATTGTTTTCTTGACCCCTTTCTCCCTCATGTTTAGCCCCATTGCTTTTGATATTATAAGACGTTCGCCCTGTTAGTTTGGCGATTTTAAGAACTTTCGCCCCATTTCTGTCAATGTTAAGACCTTTCGTGCCAATTAGGTGTCGATGTTTTCCTGGCGAGCGACAGCGAGCCTGTAATTTAAGAGGAACCGGCCTTCGGCCGAAACATTTTTCTACCGAAAAATGTACACATTTATCTTGAAAGGGGTTCTAGGGGCTGTAATTTTAGGCTTGATGGAAGTCTAGAGAACAAACTAAAAACCTCCCCTTAAGCTTATAAACCCCCCCCCCCCCCCCCAGACCCTTTTCGAAAAGATATGCACATTCTGGCCATCATTAGACGATTTTATGCAGTTTAGGAAGGCTCTATGGGACTAATAAGGAAATACTTTCAATTAACTCCAACTTTCACATACCCCTTTATAACCAAAATAATACTGTTAAACAATAATAAGTCAGAATAGTGCGTAATCTGATCTTGAAAGGGTTAACACAATATTTTGATATGAAAACCTTGTAAAAAATTTTTTTTTAATTAGGATGGGAACAAGCCAATTTCTCGCCAGCATAAAAAATAAATACAAAAATAGATAAAAAGAGTATGACTTGAATTAATCGTCTAATGTTAGCCAGAATGGAATCCCACTGAGGCCATGATACTGTAGATTAAATATAAACCAAAATATCCGTAATACCACTTACACCATCAAACCGTAATTGGCTGTTGATCCTCATTGACCATTCCCACAGGGTATCCGTGACAATTAATTTGATATTCCATATGAGTGCGGGTTTGGCTCACTTCATTCTGTAAAAGCTGGCCATTTGAGTGCGGTGGGGTTGATTTGTGTGTGTGTGTGTTACTCAGTTACTTGTTCGTCAAGGGGAATCCACGCAATGCGAGCTAAGCTCATTATTATCGCGCCTCCTTAACTGGGAATGTATTGCGTGAAATGCATGTTAAGTGTTTTATGTACTGTTGGAATGGCTGTGGATGTGTGTGTAGTCTGTATTTTTAGCTAATTGGCGACATCGGAAACGAAGGCTTAGGGTGGATCTGTATGGTACCATTCTCACTATAGACGGTACCGTCTCGCCCGAAGGCTTAGGTAGCCATCAGCTTAGGTGAACCATATGATACCCATCTCGCCTTGTACCATTTTTGCCAACCCCAGATGGGACGTCACAACGTCGTCCACTTATTCCAGGTACCTATTTACAGCTAGGTGAACTGAGGCTAACACATGAAAGGAGACAAGCCCAATTTGTCTCCGCCCGGCCGGGGGATTGAACCCCCGACCCCTCGTTTGTGAGACGAGAGCGCTACCTACTAGGCTACGGGCTGTGTGTGTGTGTATGTGTGTGTGTACGCATAAATGTGTGCGCATTTTTATTAATTTGTGCACGTATTGGTCTGTGTATCTGTATATTGTGAATATATGTGTTCGTGGTGTGCACGTACACAGATTTACGATTATGCGGTGTTTGTATGAACGTGTCTATGTGTGCATGTACGTATATATGTGTGCATTGGAGCATGACTGACTGTAATGAATGTGTGTGTACAAATCTGTTTCTACTTGCTTCTGTTTGTATGCACACAGGCGAACAGACACATTTACGTATCCTGCTCGCTCTCTCTCTCTCTCTCTCTCTCTCTCTCTCTCTCTCTCTCTCTCTCTCTCTCTCTCTCAAGAGAGATATCAGAGTGGTCGAAAAAATGGCAGATGCCCTTCAATGTCGATGAATGTCAGGTGCTGCAGGTTGGTAGCAGAAATATGAAATACAAATACGAAATGAATGGCAAACAAATAAAAACCGCAATGGTAGTAAAAGACCTAGGGGTACTAATATCTGAAAACCTAAAAACTTCCGACCAATGTATAGCAGCTGCAAATAAGGCAAACATAGCATTGGGCTTTATTAAACGAAAATTTACATATAAACATGAAAACGTAATAGTGCCACTGTTCAAAAGTATGGTGAGGCCCCACCTTGAATATGGTGTGCAGTTCTGGTCACCTTATCTGATCAAGGACATTGTAAGACTCGAGTCGGTACAGCGTAGAGCGACGAAGATGATACCCTCATTAAGAAATAAACCATATGAAGAAAGACTTAAACGATTGAACCTGTTCTCATTAAAAAAGAGGAGGTTGAGGGGTCAGCTTATTGAGTGCTTTAAGATACTAAAAGGTTTCGACAAAGTCGATGTAAATGCACTATTCACATTAAACAATACTAATCAAACTCGCGGAAATGGAATGAAATTAAAAACCAAAAAGGCAAACCTAGATGTCACAAAGAGTTTCTTCACCTACAGTGTGGCGACAGAGTGGAATAAACTACCAGCGAGAGTGGTGGAGAGCGACACAATAAACGCTTTCAAGGGAAGGCTTGACCTCTATCTGCAGAGGGTTGGGGTGATATGAAAAAAAAAAAAAAAAATGTATAGTATATTATGTACATAGTGTATATAGTATAATGTACATATATAGTTTGTAAGGCCAGACTGCCTAGTAAGGACCTTGAGGTCTGTGTGGTCTGTGTATCTATGTAGCTCTATGTAGCTCTCTCTCTCTTTCTTTCTCTCTCTCACACACACACATTCATCCCCTCCAAATCAACTTAGCAACAGCATCAGACCGAATTATCACCACCACCACCACCATCGCCATTAAACCGTTTCCGTATATCATGTAACTTGCAAATTTCCCCGCACTCAGATATTAGGTGGCCGTAATAATCACCGGGTAGCGATTATCATTTTGCGGCTTCCTGTCACGCTGTCCATCACCCAACAGGACGGGATGGATAAGTAGCAGTGTTGGGGCCACTACTCTTGTCAGTTAAATGAGACGATAATGAAGACAATATTCATAGCGATACGAAACGATGGGTCGATATTGCTGAATTGGCACTCCCTTTGTTTTCCCTCTCTTGTCGAACCCTTAAGGGGAGATTTCCACTTGAGGGATCTTTTTCTGGACCCCCTTCTCCCTCATGTTTAGCTCCATTGCTTTTGATATTATAAAACTTTCGCCCCATTAGTTAAGCGATTTTAAGAACTTCCACCTTCCACCCCATATTAAGACCTTTCGTGCCATTCAGGTGTCGATTTTATCCTGGCGAGCGATAGCGAGCCTGTAATTTAAGAGGAACCGGCCTTCGGCCGGGAAATTTTTCTACCGAAAAATGTAAAAATTTATCTTGAAAGGGACTCAAGGGGGTATAATTATAAGCTTGATGGAGGTCTAGGGAACAAAGTAAATACCTCCCCTTAATAAACCCTCCCTTCTCCCCTACCCCAACCCACTACCCCTTCACCTTCCATCCCTACTCTTCCCGCCCTTCCTTTCCCCTCGCTCCTATAGCCTGTTCATTCTAGGTTGGGCAGAAATCCTTATCTCTAACCTATCATAACTCAAAAAGGACTAGAGTAATCGAGCTAATATTGCTACCCCAAAGGAAGACTTGGCTAGGGAATAGGTGTGGAAATGGACAGCTCATTTGCTCCAGCCCTTTTTGAGTTACAAAGGTTAGAGTTTTAAGATTTCTGCCCTACTTAGAATGAACGGACTATAGTGCCTACCCATCCTTCTCCCCCCAACCCTCGTTTATCTCCCTACCCTTCTTTGCCTCCCTACCTTCCCCTCCCTACCTCCCCTTCCTCCTTTCCCATCCTATGCTACCCTCTCCCCTTTCCTCATTTCTCTTCCACCTCCTTCCTACTTTTCCCTTCCCTCCCTACCTTTTCTTCCCCTCTAACCCCTCCTTCCCCTTCCTCTCCTCTCTCTTTTGTCCCCTCCATACCCTTCCTCCTCCCTTCCCCTCCTTCCTCTTAATCTCCCCTCTCTTTCATCCCCTCCATACCCTACCTTCCCTTACTCCATTCTTCCCCTCCCTTCCCTTTCTTCCCTCCTTTCCCTTAATCTCCCCTCTCTTTCATCCCCTCCATACTCTTCCTCCTCCCCTCCC
>JBAKBP010042208.1:0-10502 GCA_037953745.1 Lithodes maja | reverse complement strand
CTGGGGAACGTTTGTTTAGTTTGAAGGGGGTCTGGGGAACGTTTTTTAGTTTGAAGGGGATCTGGGGAACGTTTTTTAGTTTGAAGGGGGTCTGGGGAACGTTTTTTAGTTTGAAGGGGATCTGGGGAACGTGTTTTAGTTTGAAGGGGATCTGGGGAACGTTTTTTAGTTTGAAGGGGATCTGGGGAACGTTTTTTAGTTTGAAGGGGGTCTGGGGAACGTTTTTTAAGTTTGAAGGGGGTCTGGGGAACGTTTTTTAGTTTGAAGGGGATCTGGGGAACGTTTTTTAGTTTGAAGGGGGTGTGGGGAACGTTTTTTAGTTTGAAGGGGGTCTGGGGAACGTTTTTTAGTTTGAAGGGGGTCTGGGGAACGTTTTTTAGTTTGAAGGGGGTCTGGGGAACGTTTTTTAGTTTGAAGGGGGTCTGGGGAACGTTTTTTTAGTTTGAAGGGGGTTTGGAGAGGCGTTTTTCCAAGTCTCGAGGTTAACTAAATACACATTGTTCGAAAATGTCTAAAACAATTAAAACCCTCAATAATAATCATTAAACACAATACCATAATATCCCCCGAGACGTTGCACCAGATAGTGTTAAGTCTCTGGTTATCCGAGACCCTTCATAGGACTCCGAGAAGAAGACAAACCACAAGCTGTCCTTAAGGGGAGGTTTTTAGTGTGTTTCCTAGACTTCCATAAGCTTGAAATTACACCCCCTTGACCCCTTTTCAAGATAAATTTGTACATTTTTCGGTAGAAAATTGTCCCGGCCGAAGGCCGGTTCCTCTTAAATTACAGGCTCGCTATCGCTCGCCAGGAAAAAAAAGACACCTAAATGGGACGAAAGGTCTTAAAAGTGACATAAATGGGGTGAAACTTCTTAAAATCGCCAAACTAATGGGCCGAACGTCTTAAAATCTCAAAAGCAATGGGGCTAGACATGAGGGAGAAAGGGGTCCAGAAAAAAATCCTCCAGGTGGAAATCTCCCCTTAACCCCTTCTGTGCCGGAAACGCCTTTTTAACTTTATTCTGGCTTTATTCGGTATAAAAAGGGCTTCCAGCAACACACAGGCTTCCAGCAACACACAGGCTTCCAGCAACACACAGGCTTCCAGCAACACACAGGCTTCCAGCAACACACAGGCTTCCAGCAACACACAGGCTTCCAGCAACACACAGGCTTCCAGCAACACACAGGCTTCCAACTATCTCACTTAAGGGGAGATATCCACTTGAGGGATTTTTTTTTCTTGACTCCTTTCTCCCTCATGTTTAGCCCCATTGCTTTTCTAATTTTAAGACGTTCGCCCCATTATTTTGACGATTATAAGAACTTTCGACCCATTTCTGTCAATTTTAAGACCTTTCGTCCCATTTAGGTGTCGATTTTATCCTGGCGAGCGATAGCGAGCCTGTTATTTAAGAGGAACCGGCTCTCAGCCGGGACATTTTTCTACCGAAAAATGTACAAATTTAGCTTGAAAGGGGCTCAAGGGGGTGTAATGTTAAGCTTGATGGATATCTAGGGACCAAACTAAAAACCTCCCCTTAACCCGTTTTACTACCACATATCCTTGTTAACCCCTTCTGTACCGGCGACGTCTTCATAACTTTAATCTGGCTACTCTATGACGATTTGATTAACCCTCTCCGACATATGACGCGATTTTGAGCCTATTAGGGATACTTTAAAGCCTTTGTTACCATCAGGGGTATTTAGAAACCTTTAGTTTAGTTACTTTTGAGCCTATTGGGGATACTTTAAAGCCTTTGTTACCATCAGGGGTATTTATAAACCTTTAGTTTAGTTACTTCAACCTCTGCAGTTGTCTTTGAGTTAGCTGTGTTGAGCCTATTAGGGATACTTTAAAGCCTTTGTTACCATCAGGGGTATTTATACACCTTTAGTTTAGTTACTTCAACCTCTGCAGTTGTCTTTGAGTTAGCTGTGTTGAGCCTATTGGGGATACTTTAAAGCCTTTGTTACCATCAGGGGTATTTATAAACCTTTAGTTTAGTTACTTCAACCTCTGCAGTTGTCTTTGAGTTAGCTGTGTTGAGCCTATTGGGGATACTTTAAAGCCTTTGTTACCATCAGGGGTATTTATAAACCTTTAGTTTAGTTACTTCAACCTCTGCAGTTGTCTTTGAGTTAGCTGTGTTGAGCCTATTGGGGATACTTGAAAGCCTTTGTTACCATCAGGGGTATTTAGAAACCTTTAGTTTAGTTACTTCAACCTCTGCAGTTGTCTTTGAGTTAGCTGTGTTGAGCCTATTGGGGATACTTTAAAGCCTTTGTTACCATCAGGGGTATTTATAAACCTTTAGTTTAGTTACTTCAACCTCTGCAGTTGTCTTTGAGTTAGCTGTGTTGAGCCTATTAGGGATACTTTAAAGCCTTTGTTACCATCAGGGGTATTTATACACCTTTAGTTTAGTTACTTCAACCTCTGCAGTTGTCTTTGAGTTAGCTGTGTTGAGCCTATTGGGGATACTTTAAAGCCTTTGTTACCATCAGGGGTATTTAGAAACCTTTAGTTTAGTTACTTCAACCTCTGCAGTTGTCTTTGAGTTAGCTGTGTTGAGCCTATTGGGGATACTTTAAAGCCTTTGTTACCATCAGGGGTATTTATAAACCTTTAGTTTAGTTACTTCAACCTCTGCAGTTGTCTTTGAGTTAGCTGTGTTGAGCCTATTAGGGATACTTTAAAGCCTTTGTTACCATCAGGGGTATTTATACACCTTTAGTTTAGTTACTTCAACCTCTGCAGTTGTCTTTGAGTTAGCTGTGTTGAGCCTATTGGGGATACTTTAAAGCCTTTGTTACCATCAGGGGTATTTAGAAACCTTTAGTTTAGTTACTTCAACCTCTGCAGTTGTCTTTGAGTTAGCTGTGTTGAGCCTATTGGGGATACTTTAAAGCCTTTGTTACCATCAGGGGTATTTATAAACCTTTAGTTTAGTTACTTCAACCTCTGCAGTTGTCTTTGAGTTAGCTGTGTTGAGCCTATTAGGGATACTTTAAAGCCTTTGTTACCATCAGGGGTATTTATACACCTTTAGTTTAGTTACTTCAACCTCTGCAGTTGTCTTTGAGTTAGCTGTGTTGAGCCTATTGGGAATACTTTAAAGCCTTTGTTACCATCAGGGGTATTTAGAAACCTTTAGTTTAGTTACTTCAACCTCTGCAGTTGTCTTTGAGTTAGCTGTGTTGAACCTATTGGGGATACTTTAAAGCCTTTGTTACCATCAGGGGTATTTATAAACCTTTAGTTTAGTTACTTCAACCTCTGCAGTTGTCTTTGAGTTAGCTGTGTTGAGCCTATTGGGGATACTTTAAAGCCTGTGTTACCATCAGGGGTATTTATACACCTTTAGTTTAGTTACTTCAACCTCTGCAGTTGTCTTTGAGTTAGCTGTGGGCAGAAAACTAAATTTGGAGAGGTAATTATAAGAGTGAGAGAACTCTATTTCTTATTGCTAATCTGGCAACCTCTGCGTCATATGTGCGTGAAAGGGTTAAGTTTGAAAAGGGCCTCCAGCCATTGACAGGCTTCGAACTATCTCACCTAACCCATTTTGCTAACACAGATCCTTCTTGAACTGCACAACATCGTCTAAAAATAGGTAGAATATAATGATCAAGACATCGTCGGTACAGAAGGGGTTAATTATTCGCATATATATAGTTAAACATACCCGGCACCGGTATACCCTTGATAGGCTCCGGTCATCAATATAGATATAATATAGTTTAAATAGTTTAAGGGGAGGTTTTTAGTTTGTTTTCTACTCCTCCAGCAATCTTAAAATTTCACCCCCTTGACCCTCTTTCAAGATAAATTTGTACATTTTTCGGTAGAAAAATGTCCCGGCTGAAAGCCGGTTCCTCTTATATTACAGGTTCGCTATCGCTCGCCAGGATAAATTCGACACCTAAATGGCAGGAAAGGTCTTAAAATTGACAGAAATGGGTCGAAAGTTCTTAAAATCGTCAAAATAATGGGGCGAACGTCTTAAAATTAGAAACACAATGGGGCTATACATGAGGGAGAAAGGAGTCAAGAAAAAAATCCCTCAAGTGGAAATCTCCCCTTAACCCTTTGAGTCCCAGCGACGTGGGTTATGTTTCAGTCCAGCTATATTCAGACGATATTATGCAGCTTAGGAAGGATCTGTGGCAGCTAAAAGGGTTGGTTGGGAGAGTTGGAAGCCTTATTATTGTTAGAGGTCCTTCCTAAGCTGAATAAAATCGTCGAATAGTTGGCTGAATGTGATGAAATGGACGTCCCTGATACAGTATACAGGGTTAAGGGGACAGTGGCTCTTTGTTTGGTCTATTAATTCATTTATTCATTTATTTTTGTTTAGTTTCCTCCATCAAACTTAGAAAAACACCCCCTAGACCCCCCTTCAAGATAGATTTGTACATTTTTCGGTAGAAAAATATCCCGGCCAAAGGCCGATGCCTCCTAAGATTACAGGCTCGCTATCGCTCGCCAGTAAAAAATCGAGACCTGTGCGTGTGTGTGTTGCTTCTTCAAGGTGACTATTTAAATCTTAACAAGGAAGTGTAAACAACCAAGGTGAAAAGGGAGATATGATAACGTTAATTACACCACACCTGACGAAACAATACCACCTGTTATCAAAAAATGCCAAACACAGCCAACAATTACACACGGTAAAAATGGTAGTAAACCCCTCTCCCTCCCTCCCTCCCTCCCTCCCTCCCCCTTCCACTGACCTTGAGAATATAATAGTGGCATTATCCCCCTTCCATGGACAATACTGCGCAACGTTAATGGGAGGCAGACCGTTTTTCTGGACCCCCTTCTCCCTAATGTTGAAAAGCCCACTAGTTTTGAGATTATAAGACGTTCGGCCCATTAGTTTGGCGATTTTAACACCTTTCGCCCCATTTCGTTGTCAATTTTAAGACCTTTCGTGCCATTTAGGTGTCGATTATTTCATGGCGAGCGATAGCAAGCCTCCAATTTTAAGAGGAACCGGCCTTCGGCCGGGATATTTTTCTACCGAAAAAATTTACAAATTTTCTTGAAGGGGGGTCTAGGGGGGTTTTTCTAAACTTGATGGAGGTCTAGGGAGGAAACTAAAAAAATATATGAATAAATTAATTAATAGACTAAACAAACAGTCTGCCTCCCCTTAACACACCCATCAGTCACTGCGTACAGTATATGTACAGAGGAAATCAAACAACAACAGATCCAGTGACCCCTCAAGGCTGCTTGCCCTCCAAAACACTGATCGTCAAGTGTCCAAACAGTGCTTTAGAGTGGGTAAGGGAAAAAATGGGAAAGGGAATACTGCCCTGGGACAAATGTCCGTGGCAGGATTAGATGTTAGTTGGGGATGGTTGTTGGTAATATAATAGAGGAAAACACACACACATTATTCATTCACAAAATACAGTCAGTCGTGGGGAGGCTGAACCTTGAAGTCAAAAAAAAAAAAAAAAAAAAAATTCTAAAATGCTTCTTTCAACATAGAAGAATAGCATAGGAGGGCAAAAAAAAAAAAAAATCGCATCCATAACCCCCCCCCCACCCCCCCACCCCAACCAACCAAATTGGACCCCCTCAGCCACATTTTTTTTTTTTTTTTTTTTTTTTGTAAAAGGCTTCTGTAAACAATAGAGACTATCATATGAGGGCATAAACACCCATATGACATCCCTAGCGCCCCCAGCCCCCAATATCATGAATTTATATACAAAACCTTGGGAAAGTTTGTGTAAGGGCTGGATGAATGAAGCTTTCTACATTAGTATGCCATACAACTAAAGTTTTCTCTAACAGCTACTAATAGAAAACGTCTCTGGCAGGAGTAGCTAAGCTATTTTCCCAAGCATATTCCATCTGAAGTAATGAATTATAACTTTCTGCGATTTCCAGAGATCATATATTGGCAACTCCCAAGTGCCACTACATTTTTGTATATTGCTCTGCTTTGTTCCCCTTCTACACACTATATATAGGACTATATAGCAACGGTATAGCGTTTAGATAATTGCCGCATCTCCGATATTTCCCAAGATTCGACATTTTTCATGTCGAATTTTGCGGTACCAAAAAAAATATATATATATTATATATTTTTTTCAGCACCTTCTATTATTCAATATGGGAAAGTGAGAACCTTACGTTGTAGGGGATGCTTGTAGGATACGCCATAAAAAAATTGCGGGAAATTTGAACAATTTTCAATGTCTAGATAGATTTTTCATATAATGAGATGAAATTCGTGCGTGCGCACGCACATAGAGAGCTGATTTTTTTGTCAGCGAGTCTTAGTATTTCCATTGGTATTAAGATGGTATAATGCCAGAAACAAAATCTCTTGTACAGGGTGAATTGGGGGTGTCAGGTTCAGCCTCCCTAAGACAAGGTGTTTGTCTAGGCGAAGTTTAAAAGAATCAACGGTGCTGCAGTCTATGACATCTTGGGGAAGCCCATTCCACAAGTTGGCAACTCGATTGAAGAAGACATTCTTAGACTCATGTGAGTTAAAAGATTTTCCAATAATTTTGCAACCGTTTCCCAGCATGTAATTTGATTGGTCGATACTGAAATATTTATTACAGTGCATATTGTCGATGCCTTTAATTATTTTGAACACTTGATGTGTGGGATCCTAAAATACACTGGCAATAATGATGGGGTTAAAGAGGCATATAAAGTGTAATTAAAGTGTCCATAATAATATAAAAGTATATTGGTGGTTATTAACCCATCTAATATAAAGATAATAAGGTAAATCACCATCAATATACCCAATGATTTTATATACCTTTTCGTGCTTCTCGAAAGTTTAAAATGTAATCTATTCCTAATTCAAAAATTCATAAACATTAATCTTCCCATAATCTTCTTTCAGATCACCAGTATGGCTTCCTTAAGGGACTGGTGATCTCTGTTCATATCTTACTAACTCTTGGTCATCCTCCTTTTTGGAACTTCAGTGAGACCTTGTCTATTGTGCTGGTCATATCGAAAGCCGTATTGGTGGTGTAATGGTTAAGGTGTCTAAAAATCTGTGTGTGATAACCCAAGTTCGAATCCCGGTGGATTACATATATGCTTTCATTAATTTCATTGAAGGTGTTTGGTGGTGTGGTGAAATTAATTAAAAATGGATAGAGTCTGGCAAAAATAATTAATTTCCAAACTACCCTCCATTGGCTTCTATCCCTCTAGCTGTGCCTTTATCTCTAATTCCACAGCCGCGGCTGTGGACGTCCAATCGCTCACTTCCTCAACCTATTAACTCCGGTGTTCCTCAGGGTTCTGTCTTGTCTCCAGTTATACTTATAATATTCATTAATGATCTTCTCAACTGTACCTCTAGTCCCATCCACTCATAATTATGTTAATGACTTTACCTTACACTATTCAACAAGAAACAACATAAGAACATAAGAAAATGAGAGTCTGCAGAAAGCCGATTGGCCCAAACAAGGCAGATCCCTCATCAAAGGATGTCATATTTAGGTACCGGTAATGGAAATGACAGAAATATTTGACAAATTCGATTATATGGAAGCTATGATTGAGAAAAAATATATATATGAGAAGTTGAAGAGAGAAATGCTGGTGGTGGCAGGGCTTATGAATATTGTGATTAACCCTTTGAGTACCAGCGACGTGTGTTATATTATATTCTAGCTATATGTATACGATATAATGCAGCTTATAAAGGATCTGTGCTAGCTTAAACGGTTGGTTGAGATCGTTTGAAGCCTTATTATCGCTAGAGGTCCTTCCTAAGTTGAATAAAATCGTCTAATAGTTTTTTTTTTTCCAGTTTTTTTTTTAGTTGCCAGAATATGATGAAAAGAAAGTCCCTGGTACTGAATGGGTTAAAGACCAAAGTTGAGGACAGAAGTGGGGACAACAACCAAGGTATAATGTGTTTATACCATGACTACAACCATATGATCTTTCAGATGAGCGACCGGCCCGTTATTTATGATCCAATCAGGCTTTAAGGGGGGTTCACCTGCTTTGTTTTCTCTCTTTGGCTTGTATCCATTCAGCCTACTGTTTTAAGACATTTATCCCCATCTAGGTGTCATTGTTTTTCCTGGCGAGCGATAACGACACAGCATTGTATGGAGAAATCAGGCTTTGCCGGAGACATTTCTCTATCGAAAAATGTACAAATTTAGCCTGCTGTCAAAAAAATATTAAATCAAAAATGCTGGCTCGCTACCGTTCGCCAGGAAGAAAATGACACCTGGATGGGGATAAGCGTCTTAAAACAGTAGGCTGAATGGGGCCGAACGGATACAAACCAGAGAAAGAGAGAAAATGAGAGGAAAAGGGAAGGTGACCCCCCCTTAAAGATCTACAGAACCTTTGCAGTTATTCATGAATTAGGATTAATTTTGCAACAATTAATTTGGATATACAGATTGTCTTATGTTGTTTTTGTGTTTTCCCTGTTCTTGCTCTGTCTTGAGTCGGCCACCCCCAAGCAAAAAGGAAAAACAAATTATAAAATTGAATAAAATAGAAAATAAACATAGGAAAAATGGGGATTGGGCTTGAGCATATAGATAGATAGATAGATAGATAGATAGATAGATAGATAGATAGATTGTTTTACCAAGAGATCTCACCAGGACTGCAGAGAACATTATTTCGATCCTCATTCCGACTTACAATATTCTTCCATGACAAAAAAAAATAAAAATAAATAAAGTATCAGAAATACCCACTATAGTCTATTCGCTGTAAGTAGGCGAGAAATCATGACCTCTATCCTCTGTAACTCTCAAACGACTAGAGCAATCGAGCTAACATGTCTACCATTTGGGAAGAGTCAGTCAAGGAATGGATGTGGAAATGTACAGACAATTTGCTCTAGCCCTTTTTGGAGTTACAAGAGGATAGAGGTCATCATTTCTCGCCTACTTACAGTGAATACATTATACTATAGCTGTCAGTGTGGCATCGAACCTTGATCTATCAGGGCGTTATATTACCTCGTTAAGGGAGCCCACCTCGCTTTTGTTATCCTTCTCTCCCTCTCTCTTTGGCTTGTATCCATTCGGCCCCATTCAGCCTACTGTTTTAAGACTTTTACCCCCATCCAGGTGTCAATATTTTCCTGGCGAGCGGTAGCAACCCAGCATATACAGTATATATTTTTGTTTTGACAGCAAGCTAAATTTGTACATTTTTCGATAGAACATTTTCTCCGGAGAAGCCTGATTCTCCATACAATACTGGCTCGCTATCGCTCGCCAGGAACAAATCGACACCTGTATGGGAATAAACGTCTTAAAAACAGTCGGCTGAATGGGGCCAAATGGATACAAGCCAGGGAAAGAGAGAAAAGGAGAGAAAGATGAAACAGCCGGTGACCCCCCTTAAAGCTAAAGTACAGCAGAAATATCGTCTCCTATGACACACCCATGTAAGAACCCCCACAGATGGTTAGTGGACATTACTGATACCCTATTATGTTTGGTTAGTGGACATTACTGATACCCTATTATGTTTGGTTAGTGGACATTACTGATACCCTATTATGTTTGGTTAGTGGATATTACTGATACCATATTATGTTTGGTTAGTGGACATTACTGATACCCTATTATGTTTGGTTAGTGGATATTACTGATACCCTATTATGTTTGGTTAGTGGACATTACTGATACCCTATTATGTTTGGTTAGTGGACATTACTGATACCCTATTATGTTTGGTTAGTGGATATTACTGATACCCTATTATGTTTGGTTAGTGGACATTACTGATACCCTATTATGTTTGGTTAGTGGATATTACTGATACCCTATTATGTTTGGTTAGTGGATATTACTGATACCCTATTATGTTTGGTTAGTGGACATTACTGATACCCTATTATGTTTGGTTAGTGGACATTACTGATACCCTATTATGTTTGGTTAGTGGATATTACTGATACCCTATTATGTTTGGTTAGTGGATATTACTGATACCCTATTATGTTTGGTTAGTGGATATTACTGATACCCTATTATGTTTGGTTAGTGGACATTACTGATACCCTATTATGTTTGGTTAGTGGATATTACTGATACCCTATTATGTTTGGTTAGTGGATATTACTGATACCCTATTATGTTTGGTTAGTGGACATTACTGATACCCTATTATGTTTGGTTAGTGGACATTACTGATACCCTATTATGTTTGGTTAGTGGATATTACTGATACCCTATTATGTTTGGTTAGTGGATATTACTGATACCCTATTATGTTTGGTTAGTGGATATTACTGATACCCTATTATGTTTGGTTAGTGGACATTACTGATACCCTATTATGTTTGGTTAGTGGATATTACTGATACCCTATTATGTTTGGTTAGTGGATATTACTGATACCCTATTATGTTTGGTTAGTGGACATTACTGATACCCTATTATGTTTGGTTAGTGGACATTACTGATACCCTATTATGTTTGGTTAGTGGATATTACTGATACCC
>JBAKBP010042207.1:0-10503 GCA_037953745.1 Lithodes maja | reverse complement strand
GTGACAGTTACGTACATTATCAGTAAGGTTGTAATAAATGAGGATTAAAGGTTTGTTTCTGGACCCCCTTCTCCCTTATGTTTATCCCCATTAGTTTGGTTAATTTTAAGACCTTTCACCTAATTTCTTTGTAAATTTTTAGACCATTAATGGCATTTTGGTATTTTGTATTCCTTCTCATATTCATTCAAGCCTTCAAACAAAATTGATCCGAATCAACTTTGTTTGAAGACTTGAATGAATATGACAAGCAATACAAGAAACTAAAAATTAATTAACATTATTTTGGCTATTTAATCACTTCCAAAGACATAATTATTTGAACCATAAACCATAATTTGTAATATCAACAACCCACAAATTAATTTACAAATAAACCTAATTAATGAAACCAATGAAATTAATGAACACATGTGGCACTACCAGGGCTGGAACCTAGGATACTCAATCAAAAATTCAGCGCACTAACCTTTAAACCCTTTCAACACGGTGAAGTCATTTTCATCATATTCTGGTTAGAATTAGTTGATTTTCTTTAGCTTATAATCTACTTCTATGATTCAAAAAGGCGTAAACATGATCTCAAGAAACCCTCTGAATAGCATAGGTCCTATTTAATCTGTATAAAATAGTCTAATTTTAGCCAGAATAAAAGGTAAAATGGCGTCATTGCGCTGAAGGGGTTAACTTTGCATATACAATAACAAAGACTAAAGAGAAAGGAAATGGCTTTGGTTTACCACCTTGTTTATACCGCAACATACTTGGTGATTTCTTCCGGAGAGACCAAGCCGGGAGTGTCGAGAAAGACCAGCTGTGTGTTGTGGTGGTTCAATACTGCCCGAGCGTTGACCTGGGTTGTGTGAACCTTGGACGATACACTCACTACCTGTAACACATTAATATATATACTCAGTGGATGAAGAGGTCTTTAAACTTGTATGTATGTATTGTATTTACTGTATGTAAGTATGTACTGTATACTGTAGTCTTTACTTTTAACCTGTAAATTTGCACTTAGTCGATTTGTGCTTCTGAATGCTGATGGCGCTGTGTCCGAATTACATCTTCCAGTAGCGAAAACAAACACAAGAAATATATTGTACAGCACCATCAGCCAATTGGCCACTTGCGAGTTTCGTTCTATAAGGAAGTTGGAGCTGTAGACATTGATATTTAGTAGAATTACCAACTAAAATACGGTTGTAGTACATTTATCAATACATAAAACCCAATTTTACATACTTTTTTGCCATCAGAAACCTACATTATTATTGCATTTCTATTTACTATCGATGTCTACAGCTTTACCTTCCTCAAAGAACGAAACTCAAGTGGTCAATTATGTCCACATAAAGTTATCTAGCCCGATGCTAGCAATCAGAAATTTGTTGGGTTAAAAATATATATTATAATGTAAAACTTACAAAATATACAAACCAAAACAGGGACGACACAATATGTAGACAAAAGAACTTATCAAACTCACTATGTGGAAATAACAAAAACAAACCAAACATAAACGACACAATATAAAGACAAAAGAACTTATCAAAATCACTGTGGAAATAACAAAAACAAACCAAACATAAACAGCACAATATAAAGACAAAAGAACTTATCAAAATCACTGTGGAAATAACAAAAACAAACCAAACGACACAATATAAAGACAAAAGAACTTATCAAAATCACTATGTGGAAATAATGATATAGCAAATAATAATAATCCCCCAATTGAGGGTACAAGTAAATGGCACGAGCCTTTTAGCACATTTTCACCCTTATTATGTCCAATTCTCTCTAACCCAAGAGCAGCCAATTTTTTGTTTTTTTATGTAATTTTACTCAACTGGTAAACTCTATCTTCCCCATTCCTACATAAACTCTTCAAGTTCCTTTTGTCCAAGCATTTAAACTTAAATTATTACCATTTCAATTTTAAGAAGACACAAAGTTACTTTAGATCTTAGGATAGGTTACTGACTGATTGACTTCAAATACATTATGGAGGTGAGGCAGGTTAAGGTACCGGTACTGACTATATATATATTATAGCCACCGACGGGGAAGGCCATGAATGAATCGCCTCCATACACCTGTCACTCGTTGCCCCTCCTCCCACCCAACATCACTCACCTCTCTCCCTCATTGACTGATTGACTTCCAATAGGTAAGTGGCAACCCACTAAATGGCATGCCAACAGATGGCTGAGACTCCCATAGAATTTTCATTTAATTTTGTTAATATAATTCAAATTTGTTTTCACCAACCCACCAATTAATTTACAAATAAACCAAACTAATGAAATCAATGAAAGTAATGAGTACATGTGGTACTCCAAGGACTCGAACCTAGGATACTCACACTGAAATTCCGCACACTAAGCACTAGGCTATCAAGACAGTTAAAGGTTTACGCACAAGCCTACGATACATTATGCGTTCTTGAATAATGCATATTAATCTTAGCCTGTACATATACCCAACTGCACTCTGATAACGCTATACTGTATATCATGCATTTCCGACAGTACTGACATACTTACCCTCCAGTTCATAAGAGAGTTGATTAGAGTGCTTTTCCCGGAGTTCGGCACCCCAACCACTGCCACCTTGAGGACCCGAGAGTTGGCTGGGGAGTCCACCGGTCGGCCCAACAGCACCCCCATCTCCTCCATTGTCCTTGGCACCTCACGATCGTACACTGAATCCCACGGATCACCTTCTGGAAAATAGTTTGATATAGTTTGTCCATGAATATAGCCTAATCTAAATTCAATTTAATTCTTAACATCAATCAACCTCAAATGAAATTAATGAAAGCATGTGATCCTCCTGGGATTTGAACTCAGGACACCACATAAAGAACTTAAACGCTCTAACCAGTTCACCACGAAGACAGTTAAAGGTTCAGTACATGACCGCCACCGAAAGTGTTGTCCCGGATAAATATATAAGCATTTCATAAACAATTAGATGTTTTATGATCATTTCATAATCAATTAGATACTCCAATATAGTTGAAAATATGGATTAATTAAAACCGTTCCTGGAGTGAGAAGGGATAGTGTTGGGATTGTTTGTTTATAGGTAGGCTAGCAGACGACCACCTCGTGATGGCGGGAAGGCGTGAAAGCCTAGCTGGGGATGAGGAGGAATTCGAAGGCTTTATCACCGAGGACAAGGATGATCAGTTGGCAAGTATGAAAAAGCAGTTGATGGGTCTTGTGAGGTGGAGGGGAGTGATGGAAAATTGGAGGAAGGAGTTGGGGGCTAAAGTGGAAGTTTTGTCCGATATGTGTGGCGCTAGTAGCGGGGTGGATAGGCCTAGGCCAGTAAGTGACAGCCTAGAGGCAGTGATGGCCAGAGTAGACAAGTTAGCGGCGGAAAATGTGGCACTCAAGGCTCAGTTTAAGGAATATGAGGGCCACCTGAGTGAGGAAGTAAAAGTAATTAGTGAGGTAAAAAATTAGTGGACAAGGGTAGAGAGTGCCACGACGGTAGCCCTTGAAGAAATTATGAAGGAGCAGAAGGAAGAGAGAGAAAAGGAAAAGAAAGAGTTTCAACAAAATGAAGTGCAAGTTTTAAAGAAGAAAGAGAAGGTAGTGAGAGAGACAATAGATAGAGGTAAGTGTGTAGTAATCTTTGGAGATGTGGAAGAGCACCTGGCAGATATGAAGGTAAGAAAGGAAAGGGATGATGTGAAAGTCAAGGGGATACTGGAATACTTAGACGAGGGTTATGGATGGGTAAAAGAATTGGAGGAGGTGAGGTTAGGAAAATATAAGGGCGAGATGAAACCACTAACAGTGGAACTTAAGTCTAGATCAACAGCAGAAGAAGTAGCCAATGTGAGCTGGAAATTAAATTCGACAGAGCTGAATCATATAAGGGTAAAAAAGGACCTAAGTGTAGAAGAACGAGAACAGTTAAGGGAACTACAAGCTAAGGCTGATGAAGAGAATGGAAAATTGTCTGAAGAACAAAAGAAGATTTTTTTTTGGAGAATAAGGGAAGGGTAATTAAGGAAGTGGTACATCAGGAGCCACCAAGAACCGAAAGTAAAAGGAGTGATAGGGAGAGAGGCAGAAAGACAAGTACCAAGTCGAAGCAAGGAGACGGAGCGAAAGATAATGCAGGGAGCAGGGGACCGGAGAGAGAGCCAGGACATGGTGGAGAAGGTGGAACAGAGGGAGAGAGAGGGGTTACGGGAGATTGTGGAGGGGGGGGGGAGGTGAATAGAATTAGCAGGGGAGGTGGAGCTAGGTCAGGGAAGAGATGGAGAAGGAGGTGAACCTGGTAGGTGGCAGAGAGGGAAGAGAAACAAGGAGGTGGATTCAAATATACTGTGCTACTACACTAATATAGATGGAATAAACAGTAAAAAGGTAGAGTTAGATGATATATTAAGAAAAGATCAACCACAGATAGTCTGTTTGACGGAGACAAAGCTGAACCAGGACTTTGACAGTAACATAGTGTTTAGTGAAGGATATAATATATGGATATGATAGAAAAGGAAAAAGGGGAGGTGGAGTGGCAATATTAGTTAAGAACCCTTATGACAGCAAAGCACATGGAGTTAAATAATGACAAGGCAGAAATAATGGCCGTTGAACTCAATGATATAGAAGGAAAAAAGCTAGACATAGCAGTAGCTTACATGCCACCAAAGACCAGAGCATGGAGGGAGTTGGATTTTGAGGAGATGGTCGAGGATATGATTCAGTCGTTGAGAAGATTGCTTTTAAGGAAGAATAGATTGATCTTGGTAGGAAATTTCAACTGTAGTGAGGTTGATTGGGAATCGGGAGATGCAGGGCCAAATCAGAGATCTTGGGGAAGTCGGCTATTAGAGTTGGTTACGGAGAATGTACTTACACAACATGTGAAGGAGAATACTAGAATGAGGGGTAATAGCGAACCTTCTAAACTCGATCTGATTTTTACAAAAGATCCTCACAAAATTAGTGATATAAACTATCTACTGTATGTCCTGTACGCAAAAGTGATCATCTATTACTAAAATGGAAGTTGATCTCGAGTAATGCCAATAGATAGACAATAGCTAAATAAATGACAGCCTAAATTATAGTAAAGCTGATTATCTATCTATCTATCTATTGCCGGACGCCTTACTCCTCTTTACGAGGGTGGCCATACAAAAAACACCCCCAAGCAGATCTAACCCCTGTGAGAAGGACAACCCGCGCCAGTTTACTGAAGGACTTACAGGATTGACCACTCAACTTAGGGTCCGTCTAACTCAGAGGCCTTCTATGTATATTTTTAGCACTATTTTTCTACAGTGGTGCGCGGCTAGTCCATCCACTAACCTGCTTCACCCTTAGGTGAGCAGTACGGATTTGTATAAGGTTTACTCCCCTAGACAGGTTGCCGACCAAGGCTGACGAGTTCCATCCACCCGGATTTGTATAAGGTTGTCTCCCCTAGATGGATTGCCGACCAAGGCTAACGAGTCCCATCCACCCGGAATTATTATGTATGCTGATTATGTATCCTTGAAAAGATATTTAGAGGGAGTAGATTGGGATCTTATTTTGAAGGAACAAGATGTACAAGGTAAATATAGTAGATTCCTCGAAATTTATAGAGAAGGAACCAATCTGTTTGTCCCAAGATATAAAACTGGAAATTTTACTAAGCAGAAAGAATGGTTTAATTTGAAATGCAAAAGAGCTTTGGGTAGGCGTGAAGCAGCTTGGGCTAGATTAAGAAGAAGGAACACTGAGAGTAATCGGAATAAATATAAACAGGAGAGGAATAGATATGTTAACATAATTAGGCAAGTTAAAATTAACTATGAGAATAACATAGTAAATAAATGTGAAAGTGACCCTAAATTGTTTTATAAATATATAAACAGTAAGTTGAAGGTAAAGAAACAAATTACTAAATTAAGAGTAGATGATAGGACGTATGAAAATGTATCGGACATGTGCGAGGTAATGAATAACAAATTGGGGTCGGTTTTTACCAGAGAGGAAAGTTTTGACGAACCACAGGCGGGAGTACTGGAGAGTGGTCTTAGGAAGATTGAAATAACTAGAGATGAGCTGTTATCTGTGATGAGAGGACTTGAAGTAAGGAAAGCTATGGGACCGGATGAAGTGTCTGCCTGGGTTTTAAAGGAGTGTGCAGAGCAATTAGTGGAGCCACTGAGGGACATAATTCAAGCTTCCTTAGATAAAGGATAAGTTCCTGTTGAATGGAAAAGAGCTAATATCATTCCGATATACAAGAATGGAAACCCTGAGGACCCTCTAAACTATAGACCAGTTTCACTTACTAGTATTGTATGCAAGATTTGTGAAAGGCTAATTAGGAAGAGATGGATGAAAATGTTGGAGAGAAAGAAGATAATAACGCCAAAGCAATTTGGATTCAGAGAAGGGACATCTTGTGTTACCAGTCTGTTATGTTACTACAGTAGGGTGATAGATGTACTGCAAGAAAAAGGTGGATGGGTGGACTGCGTCTACTTAGACCTTTCCAAAGCATTCGATAAGGTACAACATAAGAGATTGCTATCTAAGCTTCAGACGATAGGATGTGTCAGGGGGAGTTTGCTAAAAATGGATGGAGAGCTATTTAACAGATAGAGAAATGAGGACCAACATTAGAGGAACTTACTCATCGTGGCGGAAAGTTGAGAGTGGTGTGCCACAGGGATCTGTGTTGGCACCTCTTATGTTCCTTATGTACGTGAATGACCTGCCGATAGGCATAAACTCCTACATGTCAATGTTTGCAATGACGTAAAAATTATGAGACAAATAACAAATATTAATAGTTGTGAGGAGCTGCAAGGGGATTTAGATAAAATATACGAATGGAGCACGAAGTGGAAAATGAAATTTAATATAAGTAAATGTCATGTGTTAAATATGGGAAGAAATGTGAATAGACCAAATTGGGAGTACAGGATGGGAGATAATATAATTAGCAAGGACGAAAAAGAAAAGGATTTAGGGTTGATTATACAAGATAGCTTGTCGCCAGAGAAACATATTAATAAGCTCTTTAGCGGAATGTATGCAATGGCCGGGAATATGAAAGTTGCTCTGAACTACTTGGATGAGAACATGTTAGAGAAAATTATAAAAAGTATGATTAGACCAAGATTGGAGTATGCAGCAGTGGTGTGGTCCCCGCATCTTAAGAAGCATATTCACAAGTTAGAAAGAATCCAGAGAGCAGTTACTAGATTGGTTCCAAGTCTCAGAGAACTGCCATATGAAGGGAGGCTAGAAAAATTAAATCTACCAAGTCTAAAAGAGAGGAGAGAGAGGGGAGACATGATAATGATGTACAAATGCACCCGAGGGCTGGAGAGGCTGGATAGGGAGAATATATTAATTATGGATACAGGAATAACTAGAGGCCACAGCTACAAAGTAAAAAGACCTACCTGTAAGAACGATATCAGGAAGTTTAGCTTCCCCTATAGATGTATTGACAAATGGAATGGGCTGGAGGAGGAGGTGGTAGGGGCAAGGAACATCCATATTTTCATTTTTTTGGGGGATGAAAGTAGACTGAGAGATGGGACAACACAAGCTTAGCTCAACTCCTGTAAACTACAATTAGGTAAATACGATTAAAATCCATTTATCGAATACAGTACCGTACTACTGGATATGCCTTGTTCTTCCCAACATAAAGATGAAAGTCATGTGGTTTCCTTGTTACCAACCAGTCTGTTCAAACTACCGGTACAACAATTCCATATCTTTTCGATTTCCACCATGACTGCTTCCTTATATACTATTTGGCTATAAAAATGTTGTAATATTGTACCTTAGTAAGATGAGGACAAGCCAATTTCTCACAAACTTGAACAAAATAGACTACAGTACAGTATAGAAGTTAGCATACCGGTACCTGGTGGTGTGTTGGTGAGGGTGCTGTAGTGTGACATCATGACAGGTGGTCTGGGCGTGGTGGTTTGGGTACGACACATTACTGCTGCCAACTGTACACACTCACCACGCCTCACACCACCACACCGCCGCAACGCGGATTGCACCATTGGCACTATCATCTTTCACCACATTAGTTGGTAACTGAAACAAATGAAAAATCATTAGGACACATGGAGAGTAAAATGGGTTCAGAGAATTTGATTAGCTATGTTATGGTATGGGCTCTTTTGTTCCTATTAGCCATCAGCCGGGACCCCTACTCCCATCTCACACCACTTTCACTCATTTTTTTTTTTTTTTTTTTTTTTTTCTATATTCCAACTTACTTCCTCTCGGGCATAGGCTGAGAGCCTTAACATTCACCGCTTTACAATGAACAGTGAAGCCCGTGAGGTCTTGTTCCAGTCTAGGGAGTGAGACATGTGAAGCACGTAGAGTACAACGAGCACCTGCCATCTTGCCTTCACATGAGGCACGGTGCTCACTCATGGCCCGAAACGACCCCATCTCTGAAGCCATCTCGTTCCCGTGCTTCACTGTCTCACCCTCTACACTCGGACTCTCACACTTACACACACACAACGCCACCTGTTGAGCAGATAACTCACCAGGCATTGCACCCCTATAGCATATTTTGAATATGGGAATATTCATACAGTGCTATTTAATCAGGGAACAATGAGGGTATTTTATTGACGTTTCGGTGGGCTTTGTGGTAATGCACTGATACTAGGTACAGCACAAATTCCATCCCAATAATATCTTCCCATTGATACATCGGGATTTGAACCCGGGACCTTTGGATTACCAGGCCAGTGGCAAGACCACTCCACCACACCTCCCCTATATATACCAGTACCTATCATCTCCTTCTCGGTCTACCTCTCCGTATTGTGACGCACCCAGTGCGTGGCAACTTAACCTGATTGTACTCCTTGGTACTCCACTGTGCCGTGTGCCGACACGGTGCGTGGCCGTGTGCCGATTTGGCTGCTTATATTGAGTGTGACAACGTATAACTGTGTTCTTTGTATCTCTGCAAAGGTCTCGTCATTTGCTAACCAGTGGTGGGTTTTGTTTTAAGCCATGTCGAGACCTTCCATTTAATATGTAGTATCAATAGAGAAGTTGATAGATGAGATGATAGGAATTCAGAGAGAGAGAGTGAGTTAGACTTCAGAGCGAGAGGGTAGCAATGGTTGCCAGACGTATGGACCGGTTGGCAGCCCTGCGCTTATAGCTAGGTGCGACAGGGTTGGTAGTACATTGCCGCCTGCATATGCTGCCTGGCTGCCCATGTTGTCGTACTGCACATTGCATGGAGGCTCGCTGTGTGTTCCATGATCAGGTTGCCTAGAACCTTTGAGATTCTAACATCCCTTGCCCTCTCTCCCAATTTCTCACGGTTGCACTCTTTCTCTCTGACGACATTACTCTCATTTCATTCTTCTCTCTATTTAAATGCATACCCTTCCCTTGAGGTCCTAAAGGAGTTTCAGCACTCACCTCTCGTATTACTCTTAGGACAAGCATATATTTACATGTATTAGATTTAAGGGGTTAATGTGAACAGCGATCTTCTTGATGAGGATAGTTGGTGAACGTTCTACATGTTCACGAGTTATATGCCCAGCTCATCATCCAATTTGTGACTAGACTAGTGCCATGTGTAAGAGCCCGACCATGCCCAGGAGTTGTCTGTAGAGGGGTGAGGACTTAGCCTTGATTTGCCTACCGAGCCAGGAGCGAGTGTAGTACCAGAGACTACAGCTCGCTCGTAGTGCCGGTATAGTAGAGTAACGTAATTTATCTGTCCTTGTGTTCTCTGCAGTCTTTTCCTGGGTTCTCGCTTTCGGTGCTGGGACTCGTTGTTCCTGTGACTTGGCCTGCTAGCTAGAACACATGGGGATGATGAGTGGGATATATCTTTATTTTACTATGCATTGCAGCTCTCTTTAAGTTTATGTATGTAACACTTTACAGTACACATTACTCACACACAAGACAACACTATTAATACTTTCATGTATCAATTAACTGCACTGTCGTTTTGCTGCTGTGTCCGGAGTTCTGTTGCGTAGGGCGCATACGGACTCAGAGGGGAGACAGAGTGAGAGAAGCGAAGTAGCCTATGCGGTAGTAGGCTACCGGCGCAGTACTGTTGCCTGCAACCTTTTAGTTATTCCAAGTATAGATTCATTATTACAATAAGTGACTACTATTTATGTTCCTTCCATGTGTATTATTAGGTATCTACTGGATCATGAACATCTTGTATGCTACATGCTAGTGCATGTTAGTAGGGGACAGTTATTCTAGTGCACGCGCTTTCAAGTAGGCGTGTACATTTGTCATTTAGCATTTCACTGTCATACCTTTAGCCTGCTTCTATTCTACATTATTAGAGGCTTAATATTAACGTAGTTTCTTGAGTATTGCATTTCTTTAGTAATAACGTAACCTATAAATGTCTGAGGGAGTTTAGCCTCATAGCCTACCCCTGTTGTACACTTTCGCCGAGTTAAGGTACCTCGTTACCATAGACGATAACTCT
>JBAKBP010042206.1:0-10514 GCA_037953745.1 Lithodes maja | reverse complement strand
CTTTACCTCTATGATAACTAGGGGGCCTTCCAAACCTGAGTAAAATTAATTAATGTTAGCCAGCATTAAGTCAATTATGGTGACATACGGTTTAGGAATATCTGTGTAAAAGGAGAGCGATGAAGTGGAGGTGTCTGTTGTGAGAGCATATTGTAGGGACTGTTCTGATGTACAGTTAGATTAGTGGTCGTTCTGTTTATAAACATTTATAGACCTACATTGTAATAGGGGAACACTTTTAAACAATAGCAAGGAGGACAGCCCGCCACCTTTTACTCTTCTACTTTGCTCTTTCTTTCCTCATTTCTAAGTCTTAAGAGACCTCTTACCTCCTCAACCTGTCTACCCCTCCTCAATATTAACGTTAACTTTGTTAGTGCGGTAATATTTGGTCCTGTATGACTTTCACCTTACCTTAAAGTGGAGGTACAGAGTTAACAGAACAGGCCAGAATAAAGTGAATATTCAGAACATAAAAAGATTTCAGGCACAGAGCTGGCTACAAAAATTGCCTGGATGCCAATGAGTACGGTGTGCATATAATAATTAATAATGCTATAACGAGTTTGTGCTCGTTACGTCATAACTTCATAAGCTATTGACGAAAACCGCTTAGGCATCAATTACTTTTTGTTAGCATGCTGTGTTTAAAGATATAAGCATTTTTTTTATATAGGCCATTCCTTACTCCTTACATATATTTACTTTTATTCCTTACATCTAATTACCGGTACCGGTACTTCTTACTCTTGTTACGACTGACAGAAGAGGCTTCTAGTCCTTGGACTAACACAGACTATTAAATACACAGCCCTTCCTTAGCCTCAACTCTTAACACAGCCTATCGCAACAGAACAGAGCTCATTCGCAACTTCCCGGCTCTCTGGGGACCCAAGGTGCATGCAATCCCCAAACTGGTTCCGTTACATAAACAATGCAAATAACTGGAACCCCTAGTTGTGGTGAAAAAATATCTTGAGCCACAACTATCAACAAAACTCGGCACCGAATAGCAATACTGGGGAGGATCCTTTCTAAGCTGCACAAAGAAGAGAAAGCTCAGATTCAATTTAAGTTAATTAAATTACGGTAAATACGTGCCAGCAATAAATGCCAAAACGATGAAGCAAATATCAAGCATAAACAAATTAATCAAGGATGAAACACACACCTGTCAAGAACCACGCACCTAAGCTTATCCTAATAATCGTTGCGGCGTCCTAAGCCGACTTCAACTCAACGGGTTTTTATAATTGTGCCAGTGCTCGCGAGTAGAGAAAGAATACCCAGGTAGTCAACACAGCCTACCTGCGTTGCACTGCAACACAACTATAAAACGCCACAATCTATTTTGTCCAAGTTTGCTTGGCCGAAGTAATCCACCCTGTAACGGACAGACTATAGAAGTCCACCACCCACTACTTCGAACAAAGGAACCCCAATAGCGTGGACTCCTAGCTAAAATAATGTACAGGATATAAATAACTATAGGCTGGAATAAATACAAGTCACTCCAGGAAGAAAAGAACATGCGTAAGGAGTCATAGCTATTATGCCAGCAAGGAATAAATGTTACCCCTTCACCAATACCGAGAGTGTACTGGCTACCTTAACTAGGCCAAGGTTGCGGCTCTACAAAGACTAGAAAAGAAAGAATATATATATATATATATATATCCTACAGTATATATAGGAAAACATATAAACTGCAATAAATCCGCCACCCACACGTCCGTCTAATATTACGTTAACGATGCCAATGAATAAGTAAAAGTAATATAATAAGGATAATTTTGCCAATATGAGAAAAACGAGAGCTAGGTGTTGCTCCTTCAATAGTTAAATGCGGACTGACTCTTGTCCAGCTTGTATCCAGGGACACCACCAGATGGCTCCACATGAACCAACTTGGCTGATGGTTCCTTGTGCACATTGTAAGTCTTACTTATATAATGCAAGTAAGACCACATAGGACTAAATAAAACACTTACACAATGCATAATATAATATTCGTACTACATCAATATACCGGACAAACCCATTAATAATAAATGAGTTACATAATTTCGCCACAGTCATAGAATGGGAAAATCATAGAGACCACTTCATTGAACGAAATTATATGAACGAAATAATATGAATTTAAATCAGGCGATAATATACGGATAAATATCGACGACGTATAATATGAAGCAGGGTTGATCACTGCTTCACGCACTATTGGAGTTACCGGCAGACGGAATGATATATTCACCATGTGAATATATGACTATTACTTATAGTAAGTTATGAACATAAATTAACTAAATGAAACTTACGATGGTGGAACATCGTAACACTCCTTACACTATTTACTCCTCCCATATATATATATATATATATATATATATATATGTGTATATGAGTTGAACATTTCCAGTAATTCTTAGACTATTGCGCGATATAATTATTTTTGTTTTCGTTTTATTGTGTGTGTTTAGGGTTTAATTTTGAATGATAGGTTAGGTAACGTAAACATGATTTTCTTATTGCTGTTTAGTCTTAAGGCCACGTCATACAGAGGCCGAACGTACTAGGACAAAGTCCCGAATAGGATGACTTGCAAAAAATATTCAAATTTCAGGCGGGTCGGGTATATTCTGCACAATTCGGCATACGTTCCTTACTATTCGTGGGTTGGTCTGATGTTGGTCTGATGTTGTTCATGTATGTTGCCGACATTCCGGAGAGTCGGAAAAAATTTAGTGGCTACACTAAAGGCCGCGTCATACAGAGGCCGAACGTACTAGGACAAAGTTCCGAATAGGATGACTTGCAAATAAAATTCAAATTTCAGGCGGGTCGGGTATATTCTGCATAATTCGGCATACGTTCCGTACTATTCGTGGGTTGGTCTGATGTTGGTCTGATGTTGTTCATGTTTGTTGCCGACATTCCGGAGAGTCGGGAAAAATTTAGTGGTTACACTAAATTTCTACGAACATTCGGGTAAAAAAAACGTTACAAAATGGTCGGATGTTGGTCGGGAATTATTCGTAACTCGTTCGGAAGTTGTTCTGATTAATTCGTAGTTCGGTCTTCTGTTTCGGGACTTGTTCGGTACTTTTTTCAATTGCCGAATTTGTTAGGAACTACCAGAACAAATCCCGAACAATTCCGACAAAAATTCGATAAAATTGCGATGATTCCCTCGTATTCCAGAATAAAACCGCACGAGTTACGAATTTTCAGAACAAGTTACGACCAAATTCAGACAAATATACGAATAATGTAGGATGTCTGCTCGATGTATCTTGTTTAATTAGGAATTAAATCCGAATTGATTTCAAACAAGTAGAATTGCCTCCTTCTAAAATTAGAGGTTCGCTATTGCTCGCCCGGAAAAAAACGACACCTAAAAGGCACGAAAGGTCTTATAGGCTAATATTGATAACAGAATGAGGCGAAAGGTCTCAAAATAGTAAAACTAACGGAACGAACGTCTTAAACCTCAAAACGAATATGCTAAACATGTGGGAGAAGGGGTCCAGAAAAAGCGATCATGTTATAGATACCGGTACCGTACCTCTGATCAGCCTCTGGGTTCGAACACTATGATTATTTATGGGCATATCGTTATTCTGGCCTTCATTAGTTGCTTTTATTGAGATTAGGAAGGACAATAATTAGGTTAGGATACGTTAGTCTTAGGTTAGGTGGTACATTATAAGACAGTAAACTCTATTACAATACTTTGTTTTTATAACCTACATTTTGTCTAGGTGTATTTGAAAACGAATGAGAGGTGGAAGGATGGAGTGAGGAAGTACATGAACAATGGCGGTGCTGGTTGGGGGGAGGTGCGTCGACTGACTGGGGACAGAGGTGCTACAGTCGTAAAACAGTCTGATGTTGTTCTTATAATGTTCTTCTCTATCGGTTGTTTGTCGACATCTCATCGGTTAAGTTCGGTAATTATCCTAAAGCATTCCAATGTCATTCGGATCTGTGTCTGATGATTCGGGTATGGTCGAAAATCATTCTTTGCGTAACGAGTGCAAGTTCGATTCATGTTCGGTAGTTGTTCGAGATTTTGTCGTAGGTCGGATATGACTATCTTGACTATCGGATATTATTCTGAACTCGTTCGGGCCATGTTTGTAATCTTCAAATTTCGGGAGAGTCTCGGCTGTATTCGGTAAAAATGTGCCAGTCATCCTATTCGGGACTTTGTCCTAGTACGTTCGGCCTTTGTATGACGCGGCCTTAAATTTCCACGAACATTCGGGTAAAAAAACCGTTACAAAATGGTCGGGAGTTATTCGTAACTCGTTCGGTATTTGTTCGGATTAATTCTTTGTTCGTTCTACTGATTCGGGACTTGTTCGGTACTTTTTTCCATTGCCGATGTTGTTTGGAACTACCCGAACAAATCCCGCACAATTCCCGACAAAACTTCGATAAATTCACGATGAATCCCTCGTATTCAAGAATAAAACCCGCACGAGTTACGATATTTCAGAACAAGTTACGATCAAATTCAGACAAATATACGAATAATTTTCGATGTCTGTTCGATGTATCTTGTTTATCTCAACTCAACTATAATCTTGATGATTATATAAGTGTGTGTTAAGTGTGTTCGGTGTAAACACTTACAGTATGTTGGTTAGTGAGATATGTGATTGGGAATTAACGTTAACGCTACTATTATGTACTTAACTATTTTAGTTGACTGACTTGTGGACTAAAGCAACTCTTTAAGTAATTGGGTTATGATAAAAGTAATACTATTGTTTTATATTAATACTTGCGAGTTCTTTAATTTTCTTTTAATTAAGCTTACATTGCTGGTAAGAAAAAGAACGGTGATACTATTGTCTCATTAGTAATATCGCCTTAGACTAACATGGCTGTTTTAATGTTACTTCTAGTGATTTCCTAAGCTGAAGAAAATTCTTTTAGCTTCAAAATATTATTTTTGCTTTTCATATTATTTGAGTGAGACCTGAATCGAATCTATGAAGCGATCCTGTAACTTAATTTACTCATAATCAAACTTCAATGTTACGTGGTTAAGAAATATATTTATCTAATTATTAAATATATATCTAACTTTTTATGTGACTTCGATATTAATCCTGATAATAATAATATAATACTATTAACGTAAGACAAGAACCAAGAATAATAACTACATTAAATATAAATAAAAGGATATAAGAAAACTATCTATTCATTTCAAAAAGGGTAAGATACAGAAATATTCTTACCGTAATATTTATCTTTCAAGACTTGATATATAATTAATAGTCCTTCTTTAGATATAACTTATTCGGTTCATAACCATAGCCTACTAAGCTTCGGTTAAATAATAATTCTTTATAAATACTACATGATTTTAATTAGTTTCAGTATTTTTTCATAATTAAAGAGTATCAGTCTTTAAGGATACCAAGTCCTAGGATCCAAAAGGAAAGAAAGCAACAACAGGAAATAATTTTATGAGATTTTACTTTCGTTTTGCCTTCAGCTGACTGATACCTTAATATATATCTCTGTGCTATCTAGATTCATCAAGTTAACCACTTGAGGATCAAGATACGTAACAGAAGAGTTGAGACTGGTGGGGTGTGAGCCAACCCATCTCTTTATATAGGGCAGGTAAAAAATGTCTTGCTACAGTCGTAAAACAGTCTGATGTTGTTCTCATAATGTTCTTCTCTATCGGTTGTTTGTTGACATATCATCGGTTAAGTTCGGTTAATTATCCTAAAGCATTCCAATGTCATTCGGATCTGTGTCTGATGATTCGGGTATGGTCGAAAATCATTCTTTGCATAACGAGTTTATGTTCGGTTCTTGTTCGGTAGTTGTTCGGGAGTTTGTCGTAGGTCGTTCTTGACTATCGTATATTATTCTTAACTCGTTCGGGCCATGTTCGTAAACTTCACCATTCGGGAGGGTCTCTGCTTAATTCGGCAAAAATTTGCAAGTCATCCTATTCGGGACCTTGTCCCACATCGGTCGGCCCTCTGTATGACGCGGCCTTTACTGTGGTTGCTGTTTACTGAGGTGAGGGTAGTTCTCTTATGTATTTTATATTGGTTTTGGTGTTAATTCATATTGTATTAAACTTAGTTTTTAGATCCACTTTAATTTTCAATAACGCATTTTTTCATTGTCTAGGATCATAATATATACCTGAAGATGGCCTCTGGTTGTGGCCGAAAATTAGTTAATAAAGATTAGAGCTCAGCAATATATTGTCCATATTCTTCCTACTGGTGTGGAGACTTCGGTGCCCTGGGCCGCCTACGAATGTTTTGGTTATATATATATATATATATATATATATATATATATATATATATTCCTTACATACCGTATATTTATTTCTTGCATACATTTACTCCTTACTCCTTGCATCAATATGGTCCTTACATCCCTTCCTAATGTGAACAAGATCTTTTAATTACCACCACCATCACCACCCTATGTGGTGGATTGTGTTCTCATATTTTAAATTTATTTTATTAAGAGTTATTTCCTTTATAGCAATTTTGACTAGTTCCTTTGCGTTTATCTTGTGTCGTCATAGTTTTGGTGTGTTTATTTTGAAAGGTTTAAATTATAATTATGAAGCACAAAGTAATGGCCTTGGTACGGTTGGTTGAGGGTTTGAGTCTGGGGCCAGTCAGTGTGTGTTATTGGCAGACAACAGTGTTGTTGGTGGATGGTGTGGTTTAGCAATTTGTGGTAACTGTTCACTGAAGTCCTTCAAACATCAGGGCACCCACCCTAGCCGGTAAAAATACGAATCCTCATCAATTCAGCTGCATATTTCAGCAAGACTACATCAAAACAAAACTGAAAGTAAATGTTTTACACATCTACTGTATCTATCTATATAGCCTGCTCTGGCACATACCTTTTTTTTTTTTTTTTTTTTTAGCTGTGAGTGTCCAACTCGAGACAGAACCATACTTTTTTTATATAAAGTATACATACTACAGAAAGACCTTAGACATTTAGATAAAATGAGGGCGAATTTTATTGAAAACTCTACAGCACCCTTAACCTCTTTCATTCCAGGGTATAATATTCAGAGTTTGGTGGACGTGCATCATTGTAGATGATGCACACACCATCAGAAATCACAAGACAGAAACCCACAAAGCAGTGTGTTTGTTGAGGGGCGGGCGAAGGTGGGCGCTGACCGGGACGCCATTGCAAAATGGACAAATGGACCTTTATGCAATGGTGAGGATCCTACGGGTTAAGCCCTTCATCAACTACACTGTGAGTCTACCTTCATTTTTGTTATTTTAATTATTTATTTAACCCTTCCAGCCCGGGTGTCATTTTAAAATGACACCAAAACAAAAGGGCCGGAACCCGGGTGTCATTTTAAAATCTTTGTGCTTGAAAGCGTGCTTCAAAATTTGCACGGCCAATTTTGGCATGGTAGGAGCGACCGCAGCACCACCAAGCCTCAACTACTAGTGTTATCAGTTCGTACGTGGCCGCCGTAGCGAGTAATACTGGAAAAATGTTTTCCGACGTGTCCGATTCGTTGCAACCTCCCGCGGGCCCCAGTGCTACCCCACTCGCAACTTCAACGCCTGTTCCAACCGAGAAGAGAGCTCAACAAAAGAAAGTTAAGCGTTTGTTGAGTGATAGCGCTATACAGCGACAACTTTTTGAAAGTGATGAAGAGAGCAGTGGCGAAAGCTTGGTGGACAAGGTACAATTTATAAGTGAAAGTGAAGACGATTTCGTGGGCTTTGGAGACGACGATAATGTTGATTTATTTGAGGGGGGAGACAGTAGTGATGATCCTGATGTGGAAGAGTTTCAGGAAGGTGCCATTGAGCTTCCCAGTGTGCTAGAACCTAGGCCTACCCCTTCACCATCTTTGCTAGATCAGCCTAGGCCTAGCCCTAGCCCTACCCCAGGACCTTCCCCTTTGCCTGCCCGTACGCCCTTGAAAGTGGGCAAATATTTCTACAAACAATCATTGATCAAAAGTGCAGCTAAAAAAGCACGCAGGGCAGCCGCAGAAAAGCATAGGAAAGCTGAAGATAGAGATAATGACGCCGACCCTGGCCTAGCAACCACCCGCATTCCATTGTCCCGACGCCTTGACACGGGACGCCGCGTGGGTCACCCACATCCCTCGCCTTCATCTCTCGTTCAGGATGACCAAAGGGCCTCTTCAAGTGGTATTGGTGATGTGCCACAGGCCTCAACACACCGCAGAGCATTATTTCCTGCTGAAAAGCCCTCGGCTCACCGCAAAAGGAGCCCAACTCCCGAGGCCTCGGCTCCCATTCTTGAAGCTCCCGCAGCCTCCCGCGCCCCACACCGCCGACGCCCGGTCACTTCTTCACCAGAATTGTCTCCTGAGGAGGATGCTGACGACCCCAACATTGCCCCAGATGACCTGACGTCGCCTGAGGAGGAAGAGGAACAGGAACAGGAAGAGGAAGAGGATGTGCCGACAAATCGAGGGAGAGGGCGAGGTCGTGGACGTGGTCAGCCTGCCGACGCCGCTGCCCCTGGGCCTGGGCCTGGGCGTGGGCGTGCAGGGCGTCTGCCTGGCCAAGGGCGTGTGCCTGCTGCAGCACGACCTCGAGCATCAGCATCCGACCTGTTTGTGTGGACAGATGGAGCTGATTTTGAGCCAGATTGTCCTGCCCTTGACGAGGTACAGATGGGTTCTGGGGTATCACCAGCATATCCCTGTGGCCCAGATGCTACCCCCAGTGAACTTTTCTGTGGCTTCTATGACAATGAAGTCATGGAATACCTCGTCAAAGAGACAAATCACCACCATGCTATCTGTGCCAACTTTCTTGGGAGGAAGACCAGTGCCAAGATGGTGGCATGGAGAGCTCTCACTGTGGCAGAACTATATGTGTTCTTGGCACTCACAATGCTGATGACTCATATAAGGAAGCACGTTCTGGCTGACTACTGGATCACTGGCGACATCATAACGACTCCATCAGTTGGCAAATACATGTCCAGGGACAGGTACTTCGACATCCTCTCCTATCTCCACCTGACAAACAACATGGCAGTCCACCTTCCCAACTCATTATGGAAGATCAGGAAGCTGTATGACATGATACGTCATCGGTTCACCACATACCTGATTCCTTTCCTGAAGATGTGCCTCGACGAGTCTCTGGTCCTGTTCCGTGGTAGGCTGCACTTCCGACAGTATATCCCGTCCAAGAGACACCGCTTCGGCATCAAGCTCTTCGTCCTCTGTGACTGCTTGACGGGGTATGTGCTGGACTTCATAGTCTACAGCGGCAAGGCTGGAGAAGTTGTGACTGACCCTCTCATTGGTTTTGGTGGCGCTGTAGTGAAGAAAATGATGGAGAGGCACTTCAATAATAACCACATCCTCTACACAGATAATTATTACACGTCGCCTCTCCTGACCAAGTACCTCCATGACCGCAAGACCGGAACTGTCGGCACAGTCAAGGGCAAAAGGAAGGGCATGCCAGGCTACCCAACCAAGACGAAGAAGGCTGACATCTTCCACAAGAAGAGTGGCCCCATCCTCTCCATCCACTGGCATGACAGCGCAAGGTCAACCTCCTCACCACATGCCACAAGGCCCAGATGGTCGCCACAGGGAAGGTGGACCGAACAACCAAGGACCCCGTCCAAAAACCAGCTGCTGTCCTGGATTATAACATCAACATGTGCCTCGTTGACAAGTCCGACATGCAGATGGGCTTCATCGACTGCCTGCGAACATCTTGCAGGTGGTAAAAGAAGTTTATCCTGAATACGGTAGATATGTCGATCCTCAATGCCTACAACATCTACCGTCTGAGGACTCCAGGAGCCAAGAAGTACAAGTCCCTGCGGAAGTTCCACAAGCAGGTGCTACTCGAGCTCCTGGCTAAACATGCGGGTACACCAGGCAGGCCAATACAAGGACCAGGCCACCTTGACAGAACGGGGTGTGCTGAATTCTTCAGGAAGCACCAGCTCAGCGCCCTTCCTTTCAAAGCACCAGGTACTAATGTTAGGAGTCAGAAGAGGTGCCATGTGTGCAGCCACACAACTCGCAGACCCCGCAAACCCACAAAAACCACTTGGGAATGCCTCAAGTGTCAAGTTGGACTGTGTGCTGGCACCTGCTTCAACGACTTCCACACTCTAACAAACTTTTTAAGTGAAAGTGACAACAGTGAAAGTGACACTCAAATGTAGGCTAAGAATAATAATATAACTAAGTATAAGTGAAAGTGACACTAAAATATATATTTCTAACAATAAATAAGTGAAAATGACACTCAATAAGCCTAGGCCAGTCAGTGACAGTATAATAATAATAAAACTAAGTATAAGTGAAAGAGACACACACAAGTAATAAAAAGTGCCTTCATAACAATATGAATAAGTGACAGTGACACTATATATATTATTAGCTTACCTAACAATACATAAACGGGGAAATGACATACCAATTATCAAAGTCCAGTGAAAGTGACACTAATAATCAT